>JARJDU010026493.1:0-12806 GCA_030264695.1 Lissagria laeviuscula | reverse complement strand
ACAACGTATGTATAAAAATATAAGGATATAGGGCATTAAATTGCCTTTCTTCTCATATATAAATGTAGTAGCTTATTCTTTGGAAACCCCCCTAAATTAATTTATAAACTATTTCTTTTATGATTCTATTTCGTGTTTTTCGCCACGTCTTTGACTGTACAGCGAGAACTAATTGTCACAGCGTATGCACAAAAATATAAGGACATAGGACATTAAATTACCTTTCATCTGATATAAAACATAGTTGCCTATCTTTTGGAAACATTATTAAAATAACTTATAAACTTTTTCTCTTATGACTTTTTTCCATGTTTTTCGCCACGTATTGGGCTGTTTAGCGAAAACTAATTGTCACAGCTTGTGCAAAAAAAATATAGGAATATAGGACATTAAATTACCTTTCTTCTGATATAAAAACATGGTCGCCTATTCCTTGGGAACCCCCCTAAATTAATTTATGATTTTTATCTCTCATGATTCTTTTCCATCTTTTTCGCCACGTCTTGAGCTGCACAACGAGAACTAATATTCACACCGTATGAACAAAAGTATAAGAATATAAGACATTAAATTGCCTTTTTTCTGATATTTAAACAAGGTAGCCTATTCCTTGGGAACCCCCCTAAATTAATTTATAAACTTTTTCTCTTATGATTCTTTTCCATGTTTTTTGCCACGTCTTGGGCTGAACAGCGAGAACTAATTGTCACAACGTATGTACAAAAATATAAGGATATAGGACATTAAAATACCTTTCTTTTGATATATAATCATTGTAGTTTATCTCACGGGAACACCTCTGAATTAATTTTAAAACTTTTTCTCTCATAACTTTTTTCTATGTTTTTTGCCACGTTTTTGGGTGTACAGCGAGAGCTAATTGTCACACCGCATGTACAAAAAAATAAGAATATAGGACATTAAATTATCTTTCTTCTGATATAAAAACATGGTAGCCTATTCCTTGGGAACCCCCCTAAATTAATTTATGATTTTTTTCTCTCATGATTCTTTTCCATCTTTTTCGCCACGTCTTGAGCTGCACAACGAGAACTACTATTCACCCCGTATGAACAAAAATATAAGGATATAAGACATTAAATAACCTTTCTTCTAATATTTAAACATGGTTGCCTATCTGTTTTCCTAACGTTTTTTCTCATGATTATTTTTAGATTAGTTTAGAATCTATTTTGACCACATTAAACAATTGAATCGATTTTTTTTCCATTTAAATGTTCTAATTCTGGTTCAATTTATAATCGAATTTACAGCTGGTCTCTAATACAAGTAATATAAGTATTCTGTAAGCTAGAACCTCTAATACAAAAAGTTCACATTAACGTTTCACCAGTTCAAAACGAAGATATACATTTATCTCTTTGCTAGTAATTAATGACTCGATTAATTCACGCAATATATAAATAGAAATTAATTTTAAATGAATCAAGCTCAATCACAATACCTAATTTTTACCAATAATAATATGATAAGCATTAGATTTCTGAAGTGTTATCTACTGTTATAGATAAATTCCGAAAATAATGACCATTGTTGTTGACTAAAGAAACTTATATATTCTTGATAAATGAATGTAAAGTAATGTAAATGCCTTTGATAAAGGAATCAATGAATAATTGATTGTCTATTAAATATTTAATTAGAGGTCATGGGTACTTGCATTAAGAAAATAAAATCTTTTTAAACATTTTGTGTGGAATGGTAAATTTAATTATCACTTGTCGGTATTTTTTAATGATTATTTTTCAACAACGTAGTAATTTAAAAATATAATTAGCACTTTTATAGCAGACAATGTTTGCTTATACACAAAAAAATAATTTTATTTGTTTTTCACAGTTATTAATATAAATACATAAATTTTATTATAAATATAGGAAATGAGTATTATTCATAAATTCAATTATGAGTAATTAAAATAATTTTGCAATAAAGCTCAAAAATTTTCCTCAACACAGTCTCAAACAATTGCCCTGTAATTATAACTCGTCAGTTTATTTGTCAAATGCTGCCCGCAATCTCAGTGCTTTAATTTGCTTTCTTAATGCTACCGAAATAGCTCAATTAACAGTCTACATCCGCGCCACTGCGAACATCAACAACACTAGTAGGCAGTAATATTATTACAAGAAGCAACGTGATTTCCCTCCTTTCTTTACAATATATCCCTAACATAACACAGGCATACATACTTGATAGGTATATACGCAGTATAATTCTTATTCGGATATTATATGCTGAATCTCGACGGCGACGTTTGTCTCACAATTACCGCAAATAACGCCATCGTGGAGCAAACAAGAAGAGAAGCGGATTTGTATTTGCTTGATTACTTGGTCTGCCCGGTGTATAAATACGCAGTGGCCACGTGCGTCGCGACGCTGATTTGCCCCTCGTTAGCTCACAGCCAGCTACCGCCTTCAACTATTATAGGGTCGCCGTCTCTTGAACACTAGATATAAACAAGCAAATATAAATTGGTTGTAGTAGCCTTTCTGTAACTTTAAGATGGTCATAAACTATTTGAAATCAAGGAATTTAATTAAAATATTTCTAAACTTTTTTAAACAAAATAAGTAGTGGCAATAGAGACATCTTCCCTTCACGCATTTTTTCCTAATGCTTATACTCTTCTCTTCTTCCCTTATCCTTTATGTATCAATTACGCGACTGCATGGGGCACCCAAGAAAACAGAACAATTATCCCCGTATTGTTTGCATGTTGTGCGCAGCGCGCGGCAGGATATGACGTCGCAACTGCATCGGTGCGCTGTAGGAGGGGTGAACCCACGGGATGCATCAGCGCACAGCATTAACGTATCCATCAATTCTTAGCGCAGCAGTAACGATTCTATTCGGCCCCCTCAATCTTTATCGCCACCATTATCAAGCGTTCGCTGCCCCACCGCGCTTCCCCGGGGGGTGAGTGTAGCATCCTCATTCTTCATGCATCGATTACGCGACTTAATTTCGATTCAACATCGCTGCAGCCCGTTTCAATAAAGATGCGCGGCAGATAGTTGCAATAATAATAAATTTCCCCACGAATCAAAATAAGGGGTCGTACAAATTGCGACATTGTGTCGTGATTTCCGCTGCACATCTTTTTTTGTTATTACTATTTCGATAACATCCTCCTTCTTCTTTTCTGTCATAATTGATTCTATCGTTTGTCTGCGTGCGGCGTACGGCGGGCGGCGGTAAAATGCTAAAAAATATAATGTGGAAGCAAACAGTCAGGATAAACATACACCGCCTAGAGATACATTAATGTTGCGGGCGACGTCGTAATGCGGATAATCAGGGGGATGGGAAAGTTGGCTGGCGGTGGTAGTCGGCGTCGGGCGCACCAGAGTCGCGGTGGCGAGAGATCCGCGGCGCCCGACTGTCGGCCTCCGTTTACTGTCACAGCATCGCATCCCGGGCCGATATCGTCGTCATCGCATCGCGCGCCGCGCGGATGCCCAAATTCCGATCTATACAACACGCTGCCGCCAGACGCCCACCTTCTCTTCCTTTTTCGACTTTGTTTTTCTTCTTGCTTTTTTGGCAAAAAACATGCGAAAACAAAGTTTTTTTTTTGTTCGACTAACGCTCTTCCTTCGAAACTCATGCCCGCTTTTTGGTTGTTTTTTCTACTTCGGTGTCTTTTACAGTCGTCCTTTATTATCTACGATTTAGGATTTCTCTGCTATAAATTTGAATTAACAAATTTATTCAGGCAATGCATTCAATTCAATTTTAGTTTTGAGGATATTTAAACAAAAACAAATGACTATTGAAATACTAGAGCAAAATGTAGATAAATAACATCAATTAAAACCCAAAACTTTCACCCATAGGTTTCTTAACCGAAATTCCTGTTTATGTGTTACAGGTGAACAACACTCTAAACAAGGATAAGCGCCACAAAGGTAAAGAAAAAGGAACCGAACAAAAGACGAGGACGAGGCCAACCCTAGCCTAGCCGGAAACACGAGCAAAAGGATACAACTAGTCATAGTCAATTCTTCCTGATCCAAGTAAGTGGATTACGCAACGGTACGGGGTAAATATTTAGTTCGTATCGGGTTTCCCACTTTCGTGTCCAGCCCTGCTGCTGGCTTAACAATACGCAAAGCGCGCATTAGAAACATCGCCAACATCCGCACACGAGACGCGTCCACGTAAATAACAAATAAATCGCGCGATGCGGTGCAGCCGAGCTTTTAGCAATCGTCCTCGTTCTATAGATGTTGCCATCATCCCCGTTAGTAACAACTCTGACTTGATCTATGGCATGAGATGCGCGCGTTGAGGGCGGCGATAGATGTATCCCGTACAAATAAGCGAAGGAAGCATTTCGCAAATCAAATTAAACCAAAAATTCTATCTCGGCGCGTGTAATGAATAGTTGTCGAATATTCGAATAGCGTCGCGACGGTTTGGCGCCGAGATCTTGGCGATCGCATTGGTTGTCGACAGGGTATGCGCATTCCCACTACCAGAATTTTCATCCAATAGGGTTGCAGCGCTCGTTTCCTGCGAGGGGTGCCTGGAAAGTTAACCCTGCTGAAATTTCCAACTTGCTTCATTCCGTTCTCGGCCTCCGCGGTTTTCGGTTGTGCGCTCCTCAGCAGTAACACAACACCGAAAACAGTTTACGGTTTTCATACTTCTGACTTCTCGGTTATATTCAAGAAAGCCAGTTGAAAAGTTACAAGTCAAGTTTAAATAATTGCTAAGTTCAGTTAATATCATCGTAGTCATCGGTAGTCATCATCCTATTATGACATCATTGGTTCTCGACAAGCGGTAAGCAGCAAACTAAAGTAAATATCATCATACGCATGAATAAGTAAAAACAGCAGTTATAACATCGATTCATGTTTCAATAATTGACTCGAAAGCCACACGCGCCTAGTTATTTATAATTCGATTTAGTTCAATCAGTCGGGCTTCTTGTTTCTGTTACATTTTCTTCCATAGTGGCGGCTTTGGCGGCGGCAGAGACATCGGTTTCGGTTGTTAATTGGCTCTGGCTTGCGGCGGCGTAAGTGCAATGCGTGCGCGCGCTTTGGCGTCGACGACCTAGTTCTGTTTTTGTTTGCCGTTTTCACTCTCGTTGGCGGGCACGTGTTCGCTCCGCGCTGCTGCCTGCTGCCGTCGACACCGCCGCCACCACCGCACGCACGCATACGGGCTATCGATTGAGGCGTCGAGACGCCGACGTGTCGCGAACAACGCGCCGTCGTTGCCCAGCAACGCATCATCCCCGCTGCTTTCGCGTCTCTCGTGTACGCGCTTGATTCAATTATGTGACACGTTCTACTTCCACAACTCCGATTTTATTGACTTACTTCTTAAGTCGCGCACTTCTTGCATGCACCCTTCGCGTGCATTTCTTGCACGATCCTATCGATTGCCAATCATCGACGTTTTATGTGCGTTGGAACTGATTGCAGATGCTTTCCTTTCTTTCTTGCAGGAGGGTTAATACAGTTTCGCGACGATGGCCCTTTCGCTACGCATCAACATTGTCGAGTGCAATGTCACCAAAACAATTATTTTCGATGCGGCGTCGACTGTCTTCGACGCATACAAGATCATTCGAGATAAGTGCACCGAAGCTGATTTGGGCAAAGGTAATTTACTTTTTCTTTTGTTTTAAAGCATTGCCCGCATTCACTTAGTAATTGAACGGCTTTTTATTATTTTCTTTCAGCATCCGAGTACGGTTTATTTCTGACAGCAGAAGATAACAAAATCGGTGTATGGCTGGAACCTAGCAGAAGCCTCGAGTACTACATGCTAAACAACGGGGATGTGCTCGAGTACACGCGGAAAATGCGCACCCTTCGCGTCAAGATGCTCGACGGTAAGCCCCTTTTCGATCCGCTTAATTTAACTCAATAACCAACCGTGCTTTAAAACTTTGATAGATTCGGTGAAAACCATCATGGTGGACGACTCGCAGGTTGTCGCCAACCTGATGGTCGTGATATGCGCCAAGATCGGCATTACCAATCACGACGAGTACTCTCTCGTCCTAGAAGAGGAAGACAATCTTGAGAATCTAGACAACCGCAACTATGGAACGCTCACATTGCGAAGAAAGAAAGAAGAACGCGAAAAGGATGACAAGATGGAGAAGCTGCGTAAGATGATCAAGACCGATGACGAAGTGAATTGGCTAGATCCATCAAAGACATTGCGAGAGCAGGGAATTGACGAGAATGTCACTGTTCTCCTGCGACGCAAGTTTTTCTTCTCCGATCAGAATATCGACTCCAGGGATCCGGTGCAGTTGAATCTGTTGTATGTCCAAGCTAAGAACGCGATCGTTGATGGCACGCATCCAGTCACTGCTGACAAGGCTTGCGAGTTTGCTGGGATTCAATGTCAAATACACTTTGGGGACTACAATGAAGCCAAACATAAGCCGGGCTTGTTGGAGTAAGTCGTCTTGTATTTCATCCTTGCTTGGCTTACAAAGGTTTATTGACTTGTTCCACGAAATTAGAAGCAGTATTTCTATTTCTCAATTATTATCATCGCAAGTTTATCTTATAACTTCTTAATTTATATTTTCGTTTCTAGTTTAAAAGAATTTCTACCGCAATCCTTTATTAAAAAAGGAGTGGAAAAGAAAATCTTCCAAGAGCATCGCAAATACCAAGGCCTTTCCGATCTTGAGGCTAAAGTTAAATACACGAAAGAAGCCCGCTCATTGAAAACCTACGGCGTCACCTTCTTCCTAGTTAAAGAAAAAATGAAAAGCAAGAATAAACTTGTACCGCGATTGCTTGGCGTCACCAAGGAATCTATTCTTCGCTTGGATGAAAAATCCAAGGAGATTCTGCAAACTTGGCCGCTCACTACTGTGAAGCGTTGGGGCGCCAGTTCCAGCACTTTTACGCTGGACTTTGGTGACTATTCGGATCAATACTTTTCGGTACAGACCACTGAAGCGGAACAAATTCAGCAATTGATCGCGGGGTATATTGATATCATCTTGAAGAAGAAGCAGGTGAAGGATCATCTCGGTATTGATGGTGATGAAGGATCCACAATGGTCGAAGACAGCGTTTCGCCGCACAAGTAAGTTTGTTAACTCTCAACTTTATATAGTATTTTGATTGGTCATAAATAATTATTATAGGGCAACAATTTTACAACATGAAACGAGCAAAATAGGAAAAATCAATGCAGAATCCATCGCAAAACCAGCAGTAATGCGAGCAGGCACAGAAGGTCAGTACACAAATCTACCATCAAGTTAAACATCAATTTCATACCATGAATTAAAATGTAATTATATTGATGATTTCTTTTGTACTTTTGTTTTTGGTTCAATTTTTCATTGGGTTAGGTATGAAACCGTACGGTACGGGTCATATGGGTAACGCACAATTTACAACAGTTAGCGGCAAAGCTAATTTGGCACATGCTCCGCCTTCGGTACGTTTTCTTTTTGTTGTTGATATTTTCTTGTATGATTTGTTTATTCTCCGGCTCTCTCCACCCTTATAACAAGCGAGAATTTATATTAAAACCATATAACCAGTACCATAACAAAATTTATTATCCTATTTGTACAAATTTCTATAATAAGTTTGATATAACTCTGTTACACGCTTTCCTTTCCTTCTTGAAAACTGAAGGAGTCGGCCGAGTAGGTACAGACGCTTTGTTTCTTTGTAAATATATGACAACCCTCGCTGTTCCCAGATTGTCCTTCCGATAAACTAGGATAGTTGATAGTGAGAATTTCACATTGCAGGTGCAACAAACAAAAGTCACGTCTGTCCTGTCGGAGCCTCAGCGTGCCTTGATATCTACCATCGAAACGACCCAAACGAAAATCGAAGAGTCCGTCATCGAGCTTGAAACGAAAGCTCAATTCCCCGAACTGGGCGATGACAAACATGCCAAGAAATGGAAACAAGTCACACTCGACACGCACAAGCAGAATGTCGGATCGCAAATTGCAGCGATGAACGCTGCCACGGCTCAAGTACGTTCCTTCCTGCAATTGCAAAACCTTGATGATGTGCTTTCTAATCCGTTCCGATGTATAGGTTGTCACGTTGACTTCTGGCCCAAGCGACGAAATCGATCACACTGCAGTTGGAGCGGCTATCAATACCATCGGTTCCAATCTGCCCGAGATGACAAAGGATGTGCGCGTGATTGCCGCACTTATGGACGACTCCAACATGGGAGATAAATTGTTAGATGCTACACGCAAACTAGTGAATGCTTTCAGCGATTTATTGCGTGCTGCCGAACCAGAGTCGAAAGAGCCTCGCCAGACGCTGCTCAATGCTGCATCAAGAGTTGGTGACGCTAGTAGTCAGGTGTTGGCGACTATTGGCAATGATACCGAAGAGGATAAAGAAGTCCAGGATATGTTACTCTCTTTGGCTAAGGCTGTTGCCCATACCACAGCTGCTTTGGTCTTGAGCGCTAAGAATATTGCCGCTACTTGCGATGACCAGCAAGTTCAAAACCGGGTTATCGGAGCTGCCACGCAATGCGCTTTAGCAACTTCGCAATTGGTAGCATGCGCTAAGGTGGTTGCACCAACTATCCAATCCCCTGCTTGTCAGGAACAACTTACAACAGCAGTACGCGAGGTCAGCAAAGCTGTCGAGAATCTTGTTAGCATTTGTAATGATAACTGCGGCAATGATGATTTGATGAATAAACTGGCGGATGCAGCCGCTGAAGTGAGCAGAACTCTCAATGATCTCTTGAATCATATTAAGTTGGCAGGTCAACATAGAGCTAGAGAAACCATTCAAGAGAGCAGTGTAGAGAAGATCTATGCCACAACTGATAAACTCACCGCTGCCTCCACTTCTAACGAAATGGTTAAACAAGCTAGGATTTTAGGGGCAGCTACTGCTCAACTGATAGAAAGCATCAAGACTGATGCTGAACGTCAACCCGATAACTCCGATCTGCAAAAACGCCTGCTAGCTGCTGCCAAGACCTTGGCCGACGCTACAGCTAGAATGGTCGAAGCCGCAAGACAATGCGCAAGCCATCCTAAGGATATTACCTATCAAGATACTCTCAGAGCAAGTGCTGAGTATTTACGAGATGTTACAACTGTCGCTACATCCACTCCAGCACTACGGGCAAAACTCGTGGAGAGAGTCAATCACTGCGCGAGACGTGCAGTCTCCACAGCCACACAATGCATCCAAGTAGCACAAGCCAGCCATTCTTACAACAGCAATCAAACCACACAAGACCAGCTCATGACAGATGCCCAGGATCTAGTTGAGACTATCCCCCCACTCGTCGATTCTATAAAATCCACTACCGAAGATCCACAAGACACTAATAACCAAGTAGAGTTAATGTACGTAGCCGAGGTGTTCCTTCATCCAGCCACAAACTTTGTACAATCCTCGCGCGCCGTAATCCCTACGCTCAGCGATCTGCAAGTCTCGACGCAATTAAGCAGCACCACCCAGCAATTCGACTTCGATATCATCGAGCTGCGTTCGGCAATGAGCCGCGCGCAGCCCGTATGCCAAGGCCTTGGTCTTAATGCTGCCTCGCAGATTATCGAGGATCTCAAAGACGAATTGCGCGAATTCGAGCGCGCGCTGGATAGCTTTACCATTAAGCCTCTCCCAGGCGATAGCACCGAGAAAGGCGCCTTGAAACTGGTTGCTAGCGTGAAGCTGGTTAATCAAAACGTGTCTCAATTACTTACTGCAACATCCCAAGGCAACGAGGCATATACAGCCCAAGCTGCAAGAGACACTGCGCAGAACCTTCGCCATCTTACGGGCGCCGTACGGATGGTGGCTGCAACC
Organism: Lissagria laeviuscula; assembly: GCA_030264695.1. Lineage (NCBI taxonomy): Eukaryota > Metazoa > Arthropoda > Insecta > Coleoptera > Staphylinidae > Lissagria > Lissagria laeviuscula. The sequence goes on along the minus strand of JARJDU010026493.1, from coordinate 2,970 downwards.
GTGGATGATAAAGAAACACAGAAGGAGTTGGTCAATGCTGGGCAAGAAGTTGTCGCTAAATCGGCTGTCTTGGTCGATGAGACTCGACGCGCTATTAGTGGCAACGAGGGTGTCACTATCAACATGCAACAAGCCGCTAAGGAAGTCAATAAATCGCTAGCTAAAACTTTGGCTTGTCTTCCAGGGCAAAGAGACGTAGATGTTGCAATCACGTGCATTAAGGAATGGTCGCACACTATTGATACAAATAAATTCCCGTTGACGCAAAAAAGTTACGGCGAGTTGCAGAAGGAGCTGGGAACAGCTGCGAACAATTTGAATGCAGCTAGTTCCGACGTGGTAAACACTGCCAGACATCCGGCACAATTAGCGTCGAGTGCCAAGGACTTTAGTTCAGCATATCACGAACTACTTCAAGTATCGATGGAGCTTGCTGGTCAGACCCAAGATGGGGGAACGCGAGGACAGATGGTTCATTCTTTGCGCACTGTTTCTACCTCTTCCAGCGAATTGCTTACCATTGCTAAACAATTTTCCGTCGATCCTAATATGCCCAATGGACGCAATCAACTTGCTGACGCAGCAAGATTTGTTACTGAGAGTATCAACAGCCTTCTTGCTGTCTACACAAGCGCTACACCTGGACAATCAGAATGCGATAATGCTATCCGCAATTTGCAAGCTATGAAACCAATTCTGGACAATCCAACGGAACCCATCAATGAGTGGTCTTACTACGAATGCTTGGATACTGTCACTGAACGTAGTAAAGTACTTGGCGAAGCCTTGCAAGGAATTGCCGAAGGCGCTAAAACCGCCAATCACGATAAATTCGGTCAAAATATTAATACTGTCAGTGGAACTATATGTTGTCTTGTGGAGGCTTCAGCACAGGCAGCTTACTTGGTAAGAGATTTATTTGTATTCAGTCAGTTATAGAGACATTTCTAATTGTTGTTTATTTTTGTTAAGGTTGGCGTCTCGGACAGCTCATCAGTGGCCGGACGACCAGGTTTGGTAGACCAGGCTCAGTTTGCGCGCGCTTCTCAAGCAATCCACAAGGGCTGTTTGACTTTAACAGGGATCACAGCTCAACAGCAAGAAGTTTTGTCAGCGGCTACTGTAATAGCCAGACACACGAGTGCTTTGTGTAACGCTTGCCGCACGGCCAGTTCCAAAACCACTAACCCAGTAGCTAAGCGCCGCTTTGTGCAGAGCGCAAGGGAAGTTGCCAATTCTACTTCGGATTTGGTCAAGGCTATTAAAGCACTTGATAATAAATATTCAGAAGAGAATAGACGTCAATGCGCGGAAGCTACTCGCCCTCTACTTGGTAATGTCTTGTTTTTCTTTACACATTTTCTTGAGAAAATTTGCGTAATTATCTTTAGGCGCATAATAAGAGAATAATCACTTTAAAGACAATTTGATTGCCTTTTTATTAGTCGCTAATGAAAGTGTCATATCGTTACAGAGGCCGTCGATAGCTTGTGCGTTTATGCAAATTCGACCGAATTCGTCAGCGTGCCAGCGAAAATTTCAAGCCAAGCGCGTCAAGCACAAGAACCCGTATTAAACGCAGGCCGTCGTCTCATCGATACTTCTTGCGCGGTCATAAATACATCAAAGAACCTAGTACTTATGTCGAAGGATCCCAGCACTTGGCAACAATTTGCGACAAACTCCAAAGGCTTTTCTGACTCTATGATCAAGCTCGCGTCAAGCATCAGGGACAAAGCGCCTGGACAAGCCGATTGCGATAAAGCCGAGCAAGTGCTCACTCAGCATTTGCGCTTCATCGATACGGCGTATATGGACATCTGTTCTCATACGTTGGCCCCGAAACGCGGCATTACCCTCCCGGCATACAATCAACAAGTCGGACGTTCGGCTGCAGAGTTGGCCGACGTCGTCGACAGCATTCGGCATTCAGCCAAATTTGAGCCAGAGCATTTGGGTCACGGTGTCAACCAAATGGTGCAGTTCTTTGAACCTTTGGTACAAGGGGGAATAGGAGCAGCGTCTAACATGTCCAATTCGAGACAGCAGGAAATCCTCCTTAACCAATTAAAGAGCGTTACTGAATCTGCGTTGCAATTGGTCTATGCAGCCAAGGATTGCGGTGGTAATCCGAAAGCTGTTAATCTGCATCCAGATATTGACGAAGCTGTAAGCGTAATGAAGGAATGCTTGAGTGAATTGGGCGCTAATGTTGAATCATTGTCCATGCAGAGCGGCATTGTCCAAGGTGTCGTCGAAATGATTTCTAAATCAATGAGCAAATTGAGTGACAATCGGGCGTCTTTGATCCTGCCTGATGGAGACGCATCCTATGCTGATTTCCATACGAGAATGGTTCAATGTGCTAAGGACATTGCTAAGATCGCTGGGGAGATGGCCATGAAGGCAACAACAGATCCCCAACGATTGGGACAGTTGTCTGTAGACATGCAACATAAATATGTTCAATTGTCAAGTGACAGTATAGGTGCAGCTGCTGCATCCTCCAATATCGAAGTCTCGATGAAACTAAGAGAAATGGTCCTTGCTTTAGGAGGTGCATGCGTAGAGTTGGCACGTTGTGGAGGGGAATGCCAAGTGCGAGCTGATGATATCGCATTGAGAGATATATCAGACGCTTCGAGAAATGTCGCTGAGAAAGTAACCCGAGTTTTAGCAACGTTGCAATCAGGATCAAGAGGAACCCAGGCTTGCATCAACGCCGCTTCTACTGTGTCTGGCATAATTGGAGATTTGGACACCACAATCATGTTTGCAACTGCTGGTAATCTCAATCCTGAGAATGAGAATGAATCGTTTTCTGACAACAGGGAGAATATTCTGAAGACTGCAAAGGCTTTAGTTGAAGATACTAAGACTCTAGTAGCTGGAGCTGCTTCCAGTCAAGAACAACTTGCTGTAGCTGCCCAAAATGCCGTCACCACTATTGGTAACTACCATTAAATAGTT
>JARJDU010026406.1:0-10219 GCA_030264695.1 Lissagria laeviuscula | reverse complement strand
CAAGTCATTGAAAAACTCTAAGGAAACTTGCACAGTTCTTAGAAATTTGATTATGCTTGGTTTAGTTCTTACTCAATTCAAACACCGAGCAGATTTCTTGTCCATACTTGATTGCAACAGTTTGCGCAGTGATGCTAGAGGAAAAATTTAAATGCGTGGTCCACGCTTAAGAGTTATAGTTTTTTCTAAGCAATTTGCATACTTGACAGTTAAACTACAGCACTGAAGCTGAAAAAAGTAGGGTTAATTCAGCTTGGAGGCAAGCTCTCTATAAGATTTTCTATGTAAAATATGTGGCGCTAGAATCATAAGTGGGTTTTGGTCTTCAGTTTGCTTTTCGCCCGTCTGGGTCTCACTAGTTTTCAATGCAGTTTTTTTCATATATTACGGAGATGGGTTGCTAGTCTATTGCCCTATCGCTTCATTTTTGTCCAAGAACTGGGAAATTAGAGGTTTATCATGTACCTAATAAAATTCTTAAGAATATTTCTGATTTCTTTTATTATCTTCTCATTAACTAGTTGTATGACAAATTAATGTAATGCATAACTTTTTTTAAATATTGTTAAAGAGTTTGATAGACTAATAATATATGAAAGCTATAAATAAAAGAATAGCTCTTAGTCCAAATCAACACCTACAACAATTTAATAATTATTTTATTTTGTTTTAAACTAAATTATAGTTTCATAATCTTAAAATTATATCAATGAACAAATAAATAAATTCATTAATTACATGTTTACATAGTTTTGAGATTAAAATTATTATTCAGCTTAAAATTTCATAGCAAATCTACAAAATTCCAGCACCCGCGTCTGCCATTTTATTATACACCGCCATATCTCTACAAACGTGGATGTGTAATACTTGCACGGATGATTTCAGGGGCAGTCACCCGCCTCTTTCAGCTCACATACTACCACCCCAAACTACATCATATACAAATTTTTTCATTCATAACTTTCACTATTCCTATCACACATTTAGTACGCTTTTATTAAATTAAATTTCAAATTTCTTCTTATCTAGCAACCACTATGAAGATTTTCTTCCTTTTTAATAACAAAGCAAGAACTATTTAAAACAAACTGTAGATAGAAGAAAAGCTGATAGTCGAGGGTTGCGACGCGACGTGAGCCAGCCATCGCATTTTCGGGGGTGTGCTCTGCAAGCATTTCGGTGGAGGCCACCGCCGACCAACCAACCATCCTCCCTTCGACGCTGGTGGTGCGGATCAATACGACGTCGTGCTCTCCCCCTAGTCGACGGCAAACAGCCACCCCCGGTCGCTGCGGAGAACGCATCGCGGACGATTTACTAATTAAGATATTAAGCCAGATTTACAAAACGCAGCACACGCACTCTACCCTCTCTCTCCATTTTCTCTTTTCTTTCTTTAACTTCAGCTTTTTCTTCTTCTTCTACTTCTTTTTTTTGTTAGGAAACTTTGATGTTTTTTGTTGTTTTTGGATATGGTTTTGTTTAATAAGCATAACTCAGGCGTTTATTGTGGTTTTGGACGTCAGGTGCGCACGAACTTTTAATTAACTGGGACCGGGAGTAGGTAGAATGAGAGCAGGACATGCGAAACCGATCTTTAATTAAACGCAAAGTCCTTTATTCCAACTCTTAGTATGGCGAGGCATGAGTTTCACACGTTAACTAGCTGCTAGCTGAATGTTAACTCTTTCTTTTTTTTCTTCTTCTTTTTCTTCTTTTTGTTAGAGTTTTAGATAATTAACGAGAAAATTATGAATCGCTTATATTATCTGTCTAAGTTATATCAATAGTTAGGTTTATGGTATCTGTGTAATTCGATCAGGAAACACATGTTAAGTTGAGTTAAGTGGCGTCAAATGAGCATCCACCCTATTATTCATTCCCTCGTTGGATCTGCTTCCTGCTATCACCGCAGGAAGGGAATTTAATCGGGGTTATGTTTTTCTTCGTAAGTGTCTGTTTCTCACCCTCTGTTATAACTCACTCTATCAAATCTTTCATGTAAACTAAACAATTTTTAATATTTATATAAAAATATAAATATATATATAACGCATAATTTAAAAAAAAATTTGAGAAAAAAACACATTTGCAACTATCTGAAGAAGTCCCGCATCTTGTTTTGTTTGCGTGCTGTGCTGCGGATAGCGAAAGTGTATGGGTTTCGGAAAGTCTCTCTAAAGCCTCCAAATGGCCATCATCTTCGCCGCGTACGGCCGTCCAAGATCCACTCCCATTCCGTCCTGATTTATTGCAACAACCTGCCCACTCTTTGCCTCTCGCCAACGCCGCGCCGCTAAGAACTTCTTTCGCATCGCCGTTCGAACACAATTTCCACGCGCGGAAAGACCGCAGATATCCACAGCATCCGCATAACATTCGCACACAGCTACCACCAAACTATCTACTGCAAAATGCTAGACATAGCTAGCATATCTTGAACCTTCTACGGATAGAATAAGAATAGACTTACTTTATTTTACTTCACGATCGAGTATCTAACATGAACAAATTTGATGATTTTATTTATAAATTTAACTTTTTGGATTTTTTTCTTATAAGAAATTATTAAATAAATATTTTAAAAAAAATATAAGTACAGTTGTATTTTTATTTGATCGGCATGCTAGTGATATTTGATTACAAAGACGAACAAGATACAGTTCGAACTGTCAGAAATTGAAACCTCCGGTTTTCCATGATTCTTTCGATCCAATGATAAATGTTTGTTTGTTCAGGTACACAAAGCGGCTACTTAAAAGCAGCAGTGAGAAAGCTTCGGTTGCAAACATCATAATCATACACATGCACCTAAAACATGTGTAAACCAGAGAAAACCAAACAGTTCGGTTTATTCTATCAATATATCAAGCAGAAGTAATATTTTCTTTGATATCTACATATGTATTTAGCATATATGTAACATAAACATTCATATGTTATATAGCGAATATAAAGCAGTTACAATACACTAGAGGAGTCATGCGTTTTCCAATATCTGAAAAAGAAACAGGATTAAGCGATGAGCTAGGAAAATCAATTAAAACTTAATTATATAGAGACTTTAATTATCTTTTTAACGCCGTATGATGTGTATTTATGAAAAAAAATAATTCAAAAGTTATTGTTGATTGAATATGAAAAAACTGGGTAGAAAAAAAAAGCTTTCAGTTTGGTACTTAATTTCAATCCTAGCCAAAAATTTATAATAATAGTACAAAATATTTTCTTATAGCAAATTTAACTAGCTTTAAAATGATGTATATCTAGTTCTTGAGGAATCATTTTGTAAAAAGTTGCAATTAATAAGATTGTGAAAAACAAGAAGAAAAAAACTTGCACATTTTGCTAAGTTAATATCTAAATACCGCGGACAAAATATAAGATAACAATATTTGACAGTCAGCCAAAATTCTATATTATAGAAAATTTAATTACCTTTTCAACAATGTATGCTGTATTCTTGTGCAAAAAATGTTTCAAGAGTTATTGTTGAATAAATATCAAAAACCACAAAAAAGTGAAATTTTGAGTTTGGTGCTCAATTTCGACTCTTAGCAAAAGTCAAGAGTGATAGCACTAAACATTTTTAAAAAGGAAATTTAACCAGCTTTCTAATGAATTATATTCGGTTCTTATGAAATAATTTGGTAAAAAGTTGTGGCTAATAAAATATAGAAAACTGAACAAAAAACACAAATGCATTTTGCTAGGTTTCTGTACAAGTACCGGGGACAAAATTCAAAATAACAATATTTGAGAATTTAAAGTCTATATTATAGAAAACTTAATTACCTTTTTAACGATGTATGCTATATTTTGGTGCAAAAAATGTTTCAAGAGTTATTGTTGAATAAATATAAAAAACCACCAAAAAGTGAAATTTTGAGTTTGGTGCTCAATTTCGACTCTTAGCAAAAGTCAAGAGTGATAGCACTGGACATTTTTAAGAAGAAAATTTAACCAGCTTTCTAATGATATATATTCGGTTTTTATGAGATAATTTTGTAAAAAGTTGTGGCTAATAAAATATAGAAAACCAAAAAAAAAACACGAATGCATTTTGCTGGGTTTCTATACAAGTACTGCCGGCTCCAAAATGACCAGATTTGATGTACAAATTCAAAAACGTCTTCATTTATGAAAACATTTAATTTGTAATATATCAAATATATAACAATACCCTTCCAAACATTTCAATAAAATTTTCCGCTTCAAAGAAAAACCAACTAATAAAATGAGTCGTGTGCACAATATGACACGCTATAAGTAAGTCATTTCACCGTTAGTTTAATAACTTCGCAGGAGTTTGTTTAACACACAGATCCGTGTGGTGTGGCGTGCCAAATGCATGCCGCCGCTAACCGGATAATAAAGTCGCCATTGCCCGCTCTATCCTCACCGCCCTCGGCATGTCCGCGCGAAATCAGCATGCAAAGTGATTTATGCTAAGCCCTCGTGCCGTGCGTCCGTGCACGCGCCGCCATTGTGCGCCACCCCCAAAACGCCTGCGTCCGTGGGCACGATGGGTTATTGAGCAGCAGGGTGTCGCAATATATGAGCATCCCTGTGGCGACACCATACGCACACATCTACACTCTCTTCATCTACTAAATATACTAAACATTTTTGGGAGTTTTATAAACGAAATAAAAATTATTAAAATTAATATTGATAGAGACATTGTGATAGTGGTATCCATGTGGTATATAAAATCGAGCAAATAATTATTTATGGGTTCATCGGTTGCATCGCACATTTATTTAGCTGAACACTCGTAAATCATCGTTACAGCTGCTGTTGCTGCTACTGGTGCTTTTGGTGCTGTTGTAGGTGGAAGTGTTATTTATCTTCCGATTACAATGCGGCAACGACAGGTGCCTAACGCGTCCGCGCGCGAGCAAATATGTAACGTTGAATTACGACAGCTATACGCGAATTTCGCATCGACCACCACTGTTTGGCTACCTATCGGACTACAATAGGCTAGACTAGACTAGGCACTCACTACAACGCATCGCATCGTACTACTCAGTAGTAATCGAAATGAAATTGTTGTTGGGAGCTTTAGTTAACCAGCTGTGGATCCTTCTCACCACAGATCATCTCGCAAATCTAATGTGTCATTCACTAGCTTTACCAATATTGCTTGTTGAAATTATCTAACAATTTCCTTTATGTTCTGTAATTGTTATATATCGGATACATAACTTATGAATATTCAAAATTACATATATGTTACATAACACACGTAATGTATATGTTATATTACAAATAATTTTTTTTTTTTAGACTTTAGACACCCAGACAATATAACTAGTTAATAATTCAACGTGAATAATGTCCTGCATACGCGTACAGTTATTGTTTGCGTAGATAAATTGAGTAGTATATGCTCGGCTGCATGATGCGGATGTCTGGGTGAATAGTCAGTGATGGCAATCTCGTTAATCCCAGCTAGATTTATGGTGTTAATCATACATGGATTAGCGTACCTGGGCCAACTAGCTATACACTCCTGACGCCTCCCAGTATTCCAACTGAATGTATCCCCTCAGGATAGACACAAACACCCAACATGTTCCATCAATCCCCCAGCCATCAGTTCTCATATTTGCAATTTGAGCATTGAGCGAGAATCGGAATTAATCTGTAATATTGTTGACTGCGTCGTCGATTCTAGACAAGTCGTCGAAGACAAACGATGATGATGGTGCGGCGCGACGTTTTGGAAAATCGACAGGAATGCTTCGTCGAGCAGAAGAATTGAAGGGAGTTAAGTAGGTCTTAAAGGAATTTAGTCAGTTTTATGAAGGAATAGGAAGTCATTTGGTATTTGTAATTGTTGATTGTGAAGTTTTTAATGCTGATTAGATTAGATTGGATTGGCAAGCAGCAGAATTTGACTTAAGTAGATCTTGAAGGGAATTAAAGTCCTAAAACTAGAGTTCTAGATGTTTTAACTGTGAAATAAAGAAAAACTTAATATTTTTAATCTTTGATTTTAAAGTAAAGTTAGGTGAGGTTAGCATAACAAAAAAAATTATAAAAGATTTGTATAAAATTATGTTATATTCTGCTTCGTCATCAATGTCAGCAGGGTAGCAATCCAATCTAGAAATAATGTAAGCGATAGTTTAATGACCAAATCGCCACGCGACCCACTAGACAATGTAATACTAAGAAAATAGAAAGAGAGCAAGGGAGAAAGCGAAGGTAGCTGTTAATCGCATTAGCTACGCCGCACATTCACACGCCTCATTTGCCCTTTGAAGAAGAAGGAACACAACGAATCTGCGACTCTTCCTAGCTATGTATCTAACCAAGAGACCCTTCCATTGATAAATAACGAGCGTTAAATTCGTGCGCGTGCCACCATGCGCACCATACGCATTCTTGGGGTAATTTGGATTACGATTCCAATTGGGATTTAGTGTTTGATAGCAAGGAGCAAGCAGTTCGTTTTCAAGCTCACCAAGCGTGCAAACCAATGACCCGCACTTAACAGTATATAAATTAACTAATTTCCCCAAGTCAAGATTATTTCCCGACACTTACATGACTAATTTTTGTTTGTTTTATTTTCCAGGTATGGTTCAAAAACCGTCGAGCAAAATGGCGCAAACGAGAACGAAATGCAATGAACGCAATGAATGCCGCCGCAGAATTTAAGACCGGCTTCGGTACACAATTCAACGGCTTGATGCCAGCTTTCGGTGACACAGACAGCTTGTACTCCTCATACAGTTACAACAATTGGGCGACTAAAGTACCCAGTCCTTTGGGAGCTAAACCATTCTGGCCTGTGGTACCCTCCAATCATCATCAATCCCCTGTGAATTGCTTTAACGCTGCCACATCGGTAGCGTCCATGTCCGGAGCGGCAAACTCCATGCTTCCTGGTACCATGGGCAGTGGTCTCTCGTCTACTCCAGGATCAGTTTCTGCTCAGCAATGTCCTTACACCACTCCTACGAATCCGTATTCTATGTATCATCATAGAACTACTGCTGAACCTTGTACAGCATCAAGTATTGCTTCGTTAAGACTCAAGGCGAAGCAACATACTGGTTTTGTTGGATATTCTTCAGTATCTCCAGTAAGATCAGGATCTGCTGGATTGTCAGCTTGCCAATATGCTGGTAGTGGGATCGGGGTCAGTGAGAGACCTGGCTGAGAACACGAGCAGCCCTTAGGGGCACAATGTAAGAGTGAAGACCAGGATGATTGAGATATCCGCAGGTAACTGAAGTAAAAAATGAATCTAAAAACTGGTCATGTGTAAATAAAATTGAAATCAACTATAAACTATTATTAGTATTATTAATGGTAATTAATTAATATAATAATTAAATAGGTAGTGTCAACGTGTTATTCCCGTCTGCAATCGAAACCAAATTTATTCCAAAAAGTAAATCAAAACCTAAAGCAGAATTTGAAGTGATTATGGATTATGTTAAGAATAAGTTCAAGCTTAAGATATGTGAATACAAGTTCCCAGTACAAATCGAAAATAGTGGCATGTAGTTCGTTCGGCTAGTGGGTCCTAGAGGTCGTAGCAAGTGACAGTGACAGATCTCAGTAGCTTAGACGAAGACATTTTGATAGTAACTGTGCGCCCTGATCCCCCATATCAATATCATTAAGCATTATTATATCTTCTAAGTTATATTACTAAGTCTATATTACGAGTATTATCAATATGAATGTATTATATTATTATCTGTGAAACCAATGAGATTTTTGCAACAGAAGTGAAGAAAAATGAGTAGAATAAGATGAATTTGTGGATGATTCTAGATTGTAGGTTGTTTTAGGCCTCTGTTAGTACAAAAAATATGAAGGCTGCCAAGTGCAATGTAATATAATAAATCAATCATTACGATCGGACTTATCTATATTTAAGTATTGTAATAAGAAAAATGAGAATGAATTTGTGTTGTGAATGAATCAATGTCTGCGCAAGTGCGTATGCATTATATCAATTTTTTTAAATTATTTAAACATGAATTTCAAATGATTGATTATAGAATTGAAGAACGATGTAATATGATAATAATATATTTTAATGAATGATTATGAGTATAAGTATGTAATTGAGGATAATGAAATATCAACGCTCAAGATATAAAAATGAAAGATTGAGAAGAGGAAAACAAGGAAATTATCAATGAAATTTGTGAAAGATGTACATATGTATCTAATGTATTACTATATATATTTAAAGCAGCAAAAGTGGCAGTCGAAACCAAATAATTAATTAATAATTTAATTAATAATGTAACTAAATAAAATTGCAAACAAATGAGAAAATTATTATATATGGAAACCATCATACTCTGTGCATATCTATATTGTTTGTAATTGTTCAAACATTATTTCAGTCATCTAGTCACACAATAAAACAATTCAAAATATATTTATGTCTTTGATTATTGGGATTTTAATATATTTTTTTACAGGAATGTGTAATGATATTAAGTTGCAAGTCTGTTGGTTTACTGCAGTGCAAGAGACAAGGTAAGTATCTAGAAATATTAGTCAAAAGTTTATTAAAATTTAGAATTGCTTGACTGAACTAAATAGCAATTTATTTTATTTTTCCAGTGTTGTATAAATTATTGAAGCAATAAATGCTTTAAATCAATAAATTTTGAATCTACGTATAATTTACTTTGAAATTAGTTTCTAACTTAATTATAATGTTTTGACTTGGAAAAAATTAATTTATAAAAAAGTTACAAAAGATCAAAGAAAACAATTGATGTCCATAAATAGATAAGATTCCATGCTATTGAATACATTTTTGACAAAAATACTACACCGTGGAGTTTCCGAACAGGACGGGCACAAGATTATTCGTATAGTGACTTTTAGATCAATACACTTGTCATTCGAGCAAGAACATATTTCAATGGCTCATTGACAAGTAACCTGTTCTTTAAATTCATCAAATAAGACATCAAGAGAAGCAGAATTTAATCTAGCTATAATATAAAATATAAGATAGTTGATTAATCTTGTATTAAATCAATTAATAAACGAATTAAATTATGGTTGAATTGTTATCTCTATCTCCACATGAAGTGTGTGCGCAAAGCGGGAGAGGCCCCAGGGCTCAAAGAAGACCGAAAAGATATTTTTCTACCTTTTTTCTAAAAATATATTTTTAATCTTTACTTCATTTACCGTAAACGTAATTTTGTTAGAGAACCCTATAACTTTTTTGCAGGCTGGAGGTCAAATTTATAGTTACGCTGCTGTGTGTGTGATATTTTATTTCGAAGATGATTGTCAACAAGCATTCATAGAAGAATATTATAAGAAAATAAAGAAATAATGTAATAAAGTATACTTTGAATCAATTTCAATTGTATTGAAACGAAGTGTCGATGCACCTGCAACGCATTAACTTTAATCCCTTGAATAGGATCATTTAGCTAATCCGTTTCGCATTCACTGAGGTCAATCGAGTAACTTGATTTTTGCAATAAATTGAACATCACAAGACATCTTCACGTACAAAGTAAAACTATTAATCAGGAATTATGAATTATTTATTAAATTATGTATTATTTCAACTCATTATTTCTGAACAAAAATGAAACTACTAAGCTAACAATTATAGAAAAACGGATTGAATGACAAAATCTGCGTCTTGAGTCTTTTTTTGCGAATCACATTAGAGCTGATTCTTGATCTATAATATTTATTCCAGAAAATGGAAAAAAAATTTCTCATTTTTTGGCTTATAACTCCTCGATAAACATCCTCGACCAAAGTACAAAATGTTATATACCAAAAGAATTGTCTTTTGAAGCTCTATCCACAGATATATAATTAACCTACATTATAAGCATTTGTAAAAATATTGCCTGTACATGCGAGATATGATCAGGCAAAAATAGCAATTTGACAAAAATTAGAGCAAAAATGGAACTTCAAAACTAACAATCATAGAAAAACGGTTTATATATCTAAATGTGCGTCTTGAGTCGCGCTTTACAACAACATAAAAACATTTCATCAGTCTATAATATTTCTTTCCGAAAATGGCAAAATCCTCCCTTTTCGGCCTCTCTACAGTTTTTGGCTTATAACTCTAAACATCCCCGATTAAAGTGCAAAGTATTATATACCAAAAGAATTGTCTTTTCAAGATCTATCCAATGATATATGATTGATCCACAGTATAAAAATTTGTAGAAAAATCGTC
>JARJDU010026391.1:0-19270 GCA_030264695.1 Lissagria laeviuscula | reverse complement strand
CCACTCACCCTATCAAAAGTATTGACACATATCGTACGTAAGAAAACGAATCAAATGTGTGCATTGGTGAGCAAAGTCACAATTTCTCATATGTTTCTATAAATTACGTAGAAGTAGTGATATAATATGTAAATCTGCAAAGCCTACTTAGAGATTTACCAGTAGAAACCAAACTTGTGTCTTTATCTGGTTTCGTTGCAAAGCTACAATGATTTTTATTTCGAAAGTTGTTCAATTTTCGTCAATTTCAGACCTTCACTCTTGAACCAACCACACGATAATGACTGCGACCAGGAATTGTTTGCTAAAACAGGATTGAATTGAAAGAAATTTTCATTCTTTTGATGTTTATTTTAATTTTTTGCTGGTTTAAATAGCGTTGCTGTAACTTTGCAAAGTGAAACAATTATTAACCCAAAACTCTCATCTTCACCCCCATCTTATATTTTACTATGAGCTATTTATTATTATTCACATATATCGTATAATTATATATATTTTTTCAAATTATTGTTAAGTGTAGGTAAAGCATTGTACATGTCTCGCGGGGCATTACTGCACTTACCACTCTTGTAACGTAAACTACTTGTAGTTGTTGCTATTACGAATGAGCGAATAAAGTGTACGTATTACATAAAAAATATAAAAAACTGCCGTTCAAATGAATTGTTAATTTTTTTCATTTGATATTTTCTATATGCAATGAAATATGATAGATGTTTCTGAGCATATCTTCTGCTTGATCTTGTGCTTTCTTACATATCTCGAATCGTATAGCTAACCATAATTCACCAGGACATTCAACAACTAACATTCAATTCTATATACAATGCTATATAACGGCAAATGCTTTACTGTACTCATTTAAAAATTCATTTATACTATGATAGCCTGTACAAATTGTAGTTACTTACATATAAGTAAGTCCACAAGTTAACAAGTTATATAAAGTTAAATATTATAATAGAATGGGAGATAGTTGATAAAATTTGCCTAATATAGGAATTAGATAAACAATATATTTTTAACAATACAATGATTTTAGAATATGCTTGTGTACCTGTATAGATAAATGTAAGTAAGCACTTCAATACTTCAAACTTCTACAACTTTAAGATAACAGGCGCACTACATATTCGAATTTATTGCAAACTTTTCTGGAACGATTCCTATCTTACATTCTGTTTATTTTAATTTATTCTTTCTATAATAATATAAACAAACGGTTATTATAAACTTTTCTATAATCTATAAATGTTGTGTTGCATATTTTTTGACGTGTTTAACTAAAATAACTCTAAAATGACTATACACATTAGAATAGGTAATAGTTGTCTAATAAAAGGTGGCACTTCCCAAAGTTACAGCTACCCAGTGTTGCAGAAAGTTATAATAAAAATTATAAAGCTCGCCCTACATCAAACGCAACAGTAAAGCTTGTTTTGCGGGCTGTGCGGGGCTGCTAGTCTATTACCTATTCGCTTGCTCTAAGCCACAGTAGTTCACTAGTTGTCTAGCTTCCACCGAAAAACTGTAAGCCATCTTGCCAGGTTGCTAGAGGTATCCTGTTGCAACGCGCGTCAGCTTGGCACAGCAAACTCTCGATAAAAATGGGGGCGCTCTCAGAGTCGTACGAAGGAGGTCGATTACTACAATTGATTAAATCGAATAAAGCACGTAATAGATACCCAAATGTACTAATCAAACGTCATACGGCTCTGAGAACTACCGCTTGAGCTAGTGTGCAAAGCTATACCTGAACTTGCTGCTAGCCAATTAGCGTCGACCTCACCGTTCGCCGAGGGTTTTCTGCCGAGCTAGCGCCTCCAAACAGGATACCGCTAGCAACCTGGTAAAACAGTTTTTTGGTGGAAGCTAGACAACTAGTGTGCAAATGTGACTTGGAGCAAGCGAATAAGTAATAGCAAAGCAGGCCCGCATAACCCGCATTTCAAGTGGCGAGCTTAAGAAATAAAAATTATTCCAATTCAATCCTATTTAAGCAAAAAATTCTGGTTCGCTGTCGTTATCGAGTAGTTGGTGCAAGCGTCAAGATCAGAAATTGATGAAAATTTACCCTTTTTTCAAATTAGAAATCTTTGAAGCTTTGAAACGAAACCAGATATAGACACGAGTTTGGTATCTACGGGTAGATCTTAGCGAGGACTATTAATTAGGCTTTGCATGACAACGACTACGGAAGTATCTACCATACTACCTACCATTTTTGTTTGTTTGTTTATGTTATCAATAATATAAAACGATGAAATTCAAAATATAAAGCGTAAATAAAATATAAAATAATAATAAAAAGATGCACAAGTGTTCATAAAATAAATTTATACGACTTCTTATATAGCTAGCTCATCTAAGACATTTTAAACGTCAGCGCGGCGTCGACGAGCGTCGTTCAGCATCCTCATTTCGCGAGTTACAAGCAGCGTCCGTTCATATTTCTCTGGGCGCTTGGGCGATTATTTTATATCCTCGCATCCTCACATTGCTATCTAGCTGGCCAGCTAAAGATTTTCTTCCTCCTTCAATGGATTGTATTACGTCCCTCTCGAAGCTGAGTGTAAATATAAACATAAATATGAGTCTCTTGGTCTCTCCCACAACAGGATATAATCCTTCGCATCCTTCGCATCTTTCGCAACGAGCGCGCTAAACCTCCCACGCTTGCATAAATTTAATTTCGCACTTCTAACACACATTCCAAGCTCAAAGTGAGCTTAAACTTCACCAATTGGCGCTACGTTTTCCTTCAATAGCTTGTCAAGGTTTTAATTGGTATTTGATGACATGCACATTAATTATAAATTTAAAATTCTTTTGAAATTGATATTAATGTTAAATATTAAAAAACGAATTTAACTTTTAGATAAAATCTTTTTTAATTAAAGTTTTGAGCAATAAATTTCAAATAACACAGTTTATAATAAGCAGCGATTAACGGTAATAAAGGAATTCGATTTAACTTAAAGAATGAATAGAAAATAAATAAATAAATAGAAACAATGCGTTCGCAGCACCAGCGATGCAATAAATTTGAATGCAACTTTATGCAACGCAAACGCCGACCGACCGCCTTCAGCACCAGAGGCAACAAACGTTCAAGAACTTACAACAAGCTTACAGAATGTAAGTGGTACAAGACGAAGGAAAACTTAAGGAAACGAGAAGAATGAATGGAGAAAAAGAAGAAAACTAACTCACTATAGAAGAATAGCTGCTTTTATAAGAGATTTATTTCATAAGAATTTGAGCAGAATTTCAAAAGCTTGTAATGCATTGTTTCTACATTGCGTCGATGCCATTGTTTTAGTTGATTGTTGTTATTATTGTTTCGTTTAACATATTGGACATCAATGCTATATAGGTATTGTGTATTTTGATATTAATATTTTGTTGTTATTTATTATATATTTAAATAAATAATACTAATTCCAGTCATTCCACCTGGAAACATAGGGCCTCCACGATTATTTTCCACTGAACCCGATTTTTCGCGCATTGTTTCAGCTCTTGCCAAGATTTGCCGAGCTGCTTAGCCTTGTTCAGTATAGTCCGCATCCAGGTGATTTTAGGGCAGCCACGACCACGGGTTCCTTGTGGGTTCCATTCCAGGGCTGCCCTGGCTACGTTGTTTGGGTCTTTCTGGATGGTGTGTTCGATCCAGCCCCATTTTGGTGGTAATAGATTTAATATGTTGTTAAAGGGGGACTTTAAAAATATCTATATTTTATTGCTATTTAAAGATGACTAGAAACTGGCTGCAAACAAATCCCGCGGTTTATCCAACCGATTTTACGCATTCTCTGCTTCAAATAAGTAAAAATGTAGTATGCGATGGCTTTGGATATTTTTTGATTTTATATGACCTTTTGAAGGAAGACCTACGGGAGAACTACCGGTTTGGAAAACAATTAAGTAAAATTTTAAGAGTACCAGTCGCGTACAGTACGATCTAGGGCTCGTAGCAAATTCATTGGATGGCGCCAGCTTGGGTCTCTAAGCGCTTTTGGTTTGCCGTGTTGCAAAATCAGTCAATCAAATGTAAATCACACATTTTGGGCAAAAAATAGCAATAAATTTTATTTGTCATAGGTTTGCGAGGGACTCCCCTAATTCTAAAAGCGCCTCTGGATGCAATTTAATTTTAATAAATTATTGAAGTAGATACCAACAGTAATGTTGAGTGCATTTTAGGTAAATGTCTTTTAAATTCAATTTTTAATATCATTGGTATTACATAATTTTAATAAAATAACAATTTAATCTGAATATGCAATTTATCATTAAAATTCATTTCTCTGTGATTTCTGTTCAATAACGTCATCAAAGTTTAAAGATCGGGCCATAAAATTTTCAATAGACAGAATAGTCAAGTTACGAACTCTGTCTTGTCCCATAGAGTTAATAGGTTTTTATTCATTTTTGTTTCGAAAATTATATTTCAGCAATAGCTGTAGTCACAGGAATTGTAACAAATAACATTAATGCAGTACATACTTTAGGGAAGCTGCATGACTTATAATGATTTTATAATATTAATAAATCACTTTTCTATTTCGTCTTTAAATGTAGACCGAAAACTGAGAATTTCCTAAGCAAAAGAAGCAGATATGTCTTTTTTATTTATTTCAACAATTTCTAGAACTTTTTGTAATAGATCAGTATCGTTTAAATTTTGTAAAGTGACAGGTTGCAAATTACTGAAACTGATAACAATTTCGTTTATTGGAAGGAACTCGATTTTTGTTGATTAATAATGATGTTCAATACTCGATGAAATATGTTCACTTTGAACTAACTTTCCGGATCTTGAAGACGCTCCTCTTCGTAAAGTTCATTAAAATGGCGTTTTACTATCATCTGACTTGTTTTAGAAAATTCTGGATTGATAGACCACTTTTCTGCTACACCATAAGCTTAATTTTTTAAATTTTCAAATTAATGTCGTTACCTTTACAGTTTTTTCAGACAAATTTTCAAATGTTTTAAGGCATTTGAAAGATCAATGGCTTTAGACTGAAGTGCTTTAGAAGCTGAATCAATCGTCACTGATAACAGTCAATAGTTTGCAACGTTAAACCAATAACAATAGCTACCCTATTTAAGAAACAAATTCAAACGAATAGTAAACGCTTTATAAATTTAATTCAGAAATAGCATTTCAAAATTATTTTAATAAATTTATATCCTTCTTTATTGATAGAAACAGATTTAAATATAATAAACTAGTAAGTATATAATATTATTGCTACCAGTATTTTACAATTTTTTTATAAAATCAGTATATTAATAACTTGAATAAATAAACTAAAAATGTCAAATCTGTTACAAAAACGCAATTTCGTACAAAACCAACAAACTTTGTATGCAGATTCTGAATGGAATTCGATTATTTCATGTAATTTAATTTAAATTTATTGTTGTGTTGGTATTATCGCTTTTACATCAGTCTCTCACAGTTGAACTTTTCTATTTCTTGTTGTTAAATGTCTATCAAATTATAGAAAATATCAAATATCATATAACTATTTTATTATTTAGTTTAATCCACTTATATTTTCCATAAAATTATACCTCAAGATCTTTCAAATTGTTTTAAAACTTTAAAGCAACAAAGATAGGGAATATGCTTTATATATAATAATAATAATAATAATCAATCGTATATTTATTTGAAATCCTTACATAGCGAGCATGTTATACAAAGTAAGACAGAATTTAAAAAATTTTGGAACAAATATTTGTTAACCTTAATGTAGACGGCATTTCAAATTTTGAACATAATGAAGACACTGTAGATATATATTTAAAATACATACTTATGTCTATGGTAATTCGCCATATTATTGCATTCTCGGGATAGTATAGCTTTCACTTCCTCACCGCCGACCGATTTATTCATTAATGGTGAAAAACTCTAAACAACTGTCTGGGACGCCATTTTAGGCTCCGGTTTAAGAGACCACCAGACACCAGACCTCTCTTATGACCCATTGATATCATCCATACAGAAACCAGAAGTGATCGAACTGGCGACTGTTGGGTAATTTAAAACGTGCTATTCTATGCGCATTCGTCTTAATTTTCTATATGCAATTAGTGAGGTTATAGTCTTTTAAGTGTCTAGACGCCAAGAACTTTTAACTCTTAACTCTTAACTAGTTTCACAATAAATTAAATAAAGCAGAATTATATAATTGTATAATAAAAAAAAGACACGTAAGTTGCACTTCTTAAAATGTCTATACAGATTAGAATTTTGCGTTAAAAGTTATTTCACTTTGCAAAGCTACAGCTACGTTGTTTAAAGACGAAGAAAGTTGAAATAAACATCATAAGAAAGAAAATTTACTCCGATTCAATCCTAATTTAACAAACAATTCTTGTTTGTTGTCATTATAGTGTGGGTGCAAGTAAACTTCTCTCAAGATCTCAGCGAGGACTGCTAGTTATAACAACTAACCAAAGGAGTCCGGAAAAAGCTTCCCGTGCGCGTGATTTTTTCCACCGCAATATAGAAATCATAATGTTTGTCGATTCAGGTTATTATATAATTCTATCACTTTTAAAATGATAGTTTTAAAAGATTTATGCCTTCTTTGAGAAAACGCAATTAAATCAAGAAAAATTCAAATAAGATGCAGAAACACAAAGTAGCAAAAACGTAAAGAAAAAGCAGAATCGAACGATAAATGTGAAAAAAGACAGAAAACCGAATCGAACGTTGTTGAAACTCGTTATGGATTGCGTAATGCAGTTGAACGCAATGCAAAGCAAGACGGCGACGAAGAGGTAAGTTAAGGTAGATAGATACTCGAAGCCTAGCTAGCTGCTAATCCATCGGCATCGGCAATCAATAATTAAAATTACATGGAGCGGTTTTATTGAGTGTTTTATGGTTTATAATGGTCGGTAATTGTTGCATCGTGTTCCACAAGCATCGGCAACAGTAACAGAAGACATAACCTAATGAAATGAATGCGAAAAAATCTGAAAGAAAAAAGAAAGCTAAAGAAAGAAAGAGAATTATGTATTATAGAGAAAGAAACAGAGAGAAGAAAAGATTGAGAGGGAACTATCGGGTAATTGTGATTACGTCACTTTGCGTCACGTCGTTATCTATTACGCATCGAAAGTAATTATAATTATAACCGCTGGGTTAATCTCTTTAACTCTTTAGCTTTTAACTTTTATGCTTAAAATATAAAAATCTTTTACTTAAGCTCTGTAATTGTAGAGTACAGTTACTTAACTTAAGGAAAAACTTTGAAAAAAAAAGTTTTTTATTTGGCTTTTCGATATATCTCGAAATCTTTCTTACTAATTTCGCTTACTTTTTGCTTTCACTATTTAAAAATGAATTATCTATCATGTCGCCCATAATTTTTCTTTTTTGATATTCAATTTTCTTAATTATATTCCTATTTAAAGATCGATTTTTTAGTAAAAACATTAACTTTATAATTCAAATTGCCTCATTTTTGTATATGTAATTTTGTTTGTTTGAATTTTTTATGCTACATGGTAGATAATTTTATTTTGTTTTGTTTTTTCTAAGTTCAGTTGTTCTACGATGTACCAGTTCTTTGCAAACTATGCAGCAAGCAAGAGACAAGATCCCGGTGGCCGCCTGCAAATGCAGCTGCCAAGTCGATGAAAAACATTATGTATTGAAGAAAAAAACGGTTGCGAAGAAGTAAAAATGTTGTATACAAAAAATCCGTATTTACTTTATTTCTAGTACCCAAAAGAATCATAAAAATTGCTAATTTTTTAAACCTCCAGCGTTTAATTTCCCTTTAAATTATCTTTAGTGTAATTACTATTATTTGTTATTCGGTATATATTATTTTGACTAACTTTTTAGTATTTCTTTTAAAATATTTTATTTATAATCCTGGAAGTACTAAGAGTGTTAGGCTAAATCGACTGAGCGAGCAGCTGAGCCTGAAGAGGCAGCACTAGGTAAAAGTGATTTAAATTTAGTGTTAGTGACCTATATTCTGCAATGCGAGGATGCACAAGTTGTTGGTTCTGTAACAGTCGAAGCGTATCGACATACAGCTAGCTAGCTACTAAGCTTCTGAATGCAATTTACCGTAGGATTAGAAACATTAGAAACGCAAATAAAACTAAGTATATGTGAATAAATTCAAATATTATAATGTATAACTTAAGTTCTGTGTTATTATGATGGTATTCTTATATTTCATTACATTTCTAGATTTTTTTAAATTAATTATAGAAATGAGAATTTAATTATCATCGCAATAATATGAAATTCATTAAAACTGGGTAAAAATTGTGAAGATTACGAATAAATAAGTAAAATATGAAAATTGTTAATTAACAAGTTGTTGTAGATTTTTAATGATTTTATGTATTAATTCAAGATTTATATAATTATTATAAGCATTGAATTATAGATAATTTAGTAATGAACAAGTTTTATTTGAAAATTTTTTCAGTAAAATTATTATTTCCTGAGATCTTCAAGAAATACTATGGGATAGTGATAATTTGCAGGATATCACGAGCTGTCGGTAATGCAGATTCTATGCAAAAAATATCGGAATCTGAATTATCGACATTTTAAGTTACTTTGCAAATTATCACAATTTTGAAGTATTTTTTAAAATTAAATTGTCTATAATTTAATGCTAATAATTATTATATAAATCTTAAATACTTAAAATCTTTAAAAAAAAATCAAAATTCAATATAAAATTGCTTTTATTATTATTCATAAATTAAATAAAAAATTGAATTTTGCATTGATACCAACAATAAACCTCAGGCAATCTAACAACGCCTATCCAAGGATAACTAACGCAATCATAGCATAAACAATGGACAATAGGAAATTCAAATATTCAAACATTTTTCAACATCCTATCCTCTTCAACAAGTCACAGTCTCATTTTCGACGTTAAACGTTATCTCTAACAAATGTCTTCACTCTAACCAATGCTTCCTAACTCTAAAGTCTCTCTTTATCTTTGTTTCTCGGTTGTTAATGTTCGCTTAAATCTGCCTTGGCTGTACATTAAGCAATCCAGCATTTTCCTCTTTGCAGATCTTGCGCACGAAAGATGAATTGCAGTCGAAGTAAATTACGTTCTTTAGCAAAACAAAAACAATCGATCGTAAATTAAGCGTCAGTTAGATCGCGGTTAGCTCACGTTTTAGTAAAAACGAATGCTGTATAAGCAAGTTGAGTTAACTAACCCTGTCAGGATATTTAAAATCCGAACGGAAATCAAATAATAACAGAAGGATGTTAAGAAGTTAAGAAAATATTGAGAAGGCAAGGAAAAACATTTATGATCATGATGATCTAGGAGAGGAAAGAAGGTTAAAATTTTGTAATAAAAACTAAAGCAATTTGTTAGTAAAAATGAATTATAACTGATTTGAGTTTAATTTAGAGGAATTTTAATCGATTAATATTGATTTAAATGGACTAAGTGGAAATATGGTGGCCAACGTCTTCTGGCAGATCCTTAATATAACTTCGCGAGATTCTCGAACTTCGAGAAATCTCGTCTTGATCTCGTCTCGAATTCGAATTCGACTCAAAGTCGAGAGGGCTATATTGCCCTCATAGAAAATGCATATCGCTTGCAAAAGTTTTCTAATATCAAGCTGCCGTAAATACATCGCTTTGCCAACGTAGTGCCAATATTAACTTTAATGAAAGCTAACGAAAGTCATATGTCCGACGTATTTTCTTAAGCAGCACTACATTGCTAAACGTATGTCAAATTTTTGTCAACACGTCGCCGACGTTTTCAACGTTGGGCCGCCTGATGACCACGCATTGTGTGTTACCTATTCCCAACTAATAAACAACTACCTATTCATAATAATAAACAATAATTATTTTGAACTATTTTTATACACAGAAAATAAAAACTAATATTTATTACAATTATAATTATTATTATTATATTTATTTTTAAATTTTAAGATTTGCTACTATCAAAAGCTATTGTAACTATAAATAAACGTTTATTTAATGCGACGAGCGCCTCGACGAGTGCAGTAGTCGAACTGAGCAAGATTTGCGCGTTAACTACCAACAGACAGCAGGCAGCAGGCTGCAGGCGCTTTTGTGAACGTAGCGTACGTATTGAATAACCAACCAACAACAAACTTGTGCGACCTTTCCAAGGCGGTTTATTGAACCGCCGTCGTTATCCCAGCAGGCAGGATTGTTACGTGCTCGCGCTCATGCACTCCTACGCAAAATGTGCCACACGGTTATACGCATCACGGGAACGTGGACGCTAACGTCACCATCGCGAGCAACGAGGTGACGATGTTCCTGCAACGCGCGTGACGTCTTTCTGACGTCATCGATGCGACCTGGCGCATGAACGAAAACGAAACAAAATTAGGACAATAGGATGATAGCGTTTGAAAGTGAAAATTCATTTCTTTCTACAACTCAAAATTATAATATTCTAATTACATTTTTATGATGTATTTGTACTAGGGTAAATGCGCCATTTTGTAATTTATTTAATCGGGGGCTCTATTCAACTGAATATGGTCATTTTTGTTTCCATAACGTAAAATTCTCTATAATTAATTTTTAGAGCATTTGAAGAGGCGACTTATCAAAATGATTTTACATTTCAAATTAACGCCATTTTGGTATTTTTTCGAATTTCGAAAAAAACTTTATGCTACTTATTTAGTTTCAGATTTTACAAGTGGTACAATGTACCAGTTTTTTGCAAACCAAACAGTCATAGAGAGGCAACATCCCGGAGGCCGCACACGGATGCAGCTGCCAAAACGGTAAAAAACTATATACATAGTCGAACAAAAAAGTTTCAAGAAATTAAGAAAATTGCTCTACAACATACAAAAAACCCGGAAAGTTTACTTTATTTCTAATGCCAAAAAAAAATTTATGAAAATTACTCATTTTTTAACCCTTTTTTGAAATAGTTATAATTTCTTCTATAAAAAATTAATAAATATACAAATTATTAATTAAATACAAAGTGAAAATGATGAATTATCAAAAAAAAGTATTAAACTTAAAATTCCTAAAAAACGCCATTTCCTTCGTAATGACAAATCAAAGCCGGCCATGACAATACCGTAGACAGTCATAGCAAATAAGCACTATATAAGAACTAGCAGCACTAGCAGGCAATGGCAGCAGAGGTAACGGTACAGCGAAGCGAAATGACGCGCGAAGAGAGGCACGACTTGGCTTACTTGATTCTCTCGGTTGGTAACGGTCCTCTGCGCTAGCGATGAGCCCGAGTACCGTTGGTTACTTCGAGCTGGTAACCTAGTGCCGATGTCGGGACGGACGAGTCCCGCTAGCCGGCCGCTCGACCGACGCGGCACGCCATCACCATGCCGCTCTTCAGCATTCAGCAACGCACACGCTCTTCGTACCGTTCGCAGGAGCGACCATGTCGCTTCCATATCAATCGCTTAGTAAGAAGTAGGAGGTTGTTGAGGATTCCGTAAAGTGTATGAGAACACAGCACATGCTTAGTATAATAAAGTGCTTTGCGCTTCGTTGGCGCTCTACACGCGAATTGTTGTGACTGCGATGATGACTAACAATTTGTTTGATTGTGTCATACGGTAGCTTAATGGCTTAATGCATAATATAAGTAGATATATTATGTTTAAATATTTAAAATTTGTGTTTTTTTTTTAATAGTTTAGTTAATTACTTAATTACAACTACTACATATATCTATCTTAAAATTAATGAGAATAATGAGAATAAAAATCGCAGTGCCAAACCAACCTTTACCTGTCATGACGGTGTGGGAGGGCGACGGCGGTGGCGGCGGCGCGGTAGTTGTCGGCGTCGCCGCATCCAGCCGCGTCTCACCGCCGCTGGGCGACGCATCCTCGACCTCCTGCAGGTCCGCTACAATCGCCTCTCTTTGCCCCGCCAGTTTTTCCTCTTCCACTTTGCCTGCTGCTTCTTATATATTTTCTTATAAGTATAAGAATATTAATATTAACTTTTGAATAATTCGCAATTATTTCTGTCGCACTAATATGAACATCTTCCACTTTTAATATTAGTAATAATTATGTAATGAATAATTATTAGTTGTAAAATGGTTTTAGCATGATAGTAGGTTGTAATAATTAATTAATCTGTATTTCAATTATTTATTTATAAGTTTTGGTAAAAATTTTAAGATGTAATTATTATTAATATTATTATTAAATTTATGTGTGATCTAGGCTGTATGTTCTAATGTGTATTTATGTATTGATGTAGGTAATAATTAATTATTTATTAGTTTATATAATTTGTGCAAAACTGACAGTTGCTTGTTGTTATCAGATATATGTAATCGATTTTTTCTTTCTTTTTTATTGTTGTTATTGATGTTGATATTTAATTTTTGGAATTGCGGTTGTGATTGTTTCTTGTTTTTTGCGTTTTTTGTTTGTTGTTACGACACTTATCAGTCTTTCGATTTACTAAAATTTTCACTTTTCAGTTTTTTTTTTGGATATAAGAAAGAATGCGGAAATTTTTGAAAAGACTCGTTTAATGAGAGTAAGGGGGAGTCGCGTGAAAAAAGGTTTCTTTCAATGATAATTTCTTCAATAATTAATCAATCACTTTGCCAAATTTATCAGGTTTTTTTGCTGGTTGTACTTTTTGTTTTGCTCTTCAATAATTTTATTCTTTACTTAAATTTTTGTGTGATTTGTGGTATTATAGAAACGTAGAAAATTTAGATAAAACTTTAGATATAAACAACATACAACAAAGTTCAACTATATTAATCAATATCTTTGTTCTTCTTACTATTATCCTTATAATAATACTTAGAGAACTCGTCCTTTTCTTTATTTGTAAAGCTTTAGATTTTCTTTTTTGTATTTTCTAACTTTTCAAATGACTTATTTATATAATTTATATTTTCATGAAGAATATTACAAATCAGTCGATTTATTGATTTAGCTAAGTGTCCTTCTAAAAATTGGAAAATTCTGGAATTCTGTCGTCTTTCTTTGTTCTTTCCTTAATCCCTTAATTCTTTATAATTTGATAAATTAATAATGTTAGCAATTTCGTTCGTTTTTGCGATTTTGTAGGTTATGTGTCAGTCGATTTCAGTCTAGTTAGTACAGTCTTCAAAGTTAAAAGATGTCTTCGATAGCGTAACGCGCTTGCTTTACAATATTATTAATATATGGATTATTGCTTTTGGAATGCTTCAACGGTTGTTATTAATATTCTTGAAACAAAACGAAAAACCAATCAATACCAAGCTCTAAAAAGAAAATAATATGTTTATTTGATTGTTTGATGAAATCTTTTGTTTTGAGTAATGAGATGGAAAAAATTTAAGAAGAACCTAACCTAACCTCAACCGTCGGCTATTGCACACATCAAAAGTGTTAAGATACACGGAGCCCTCTATTGTACATCTTTCTAACTTAAGAAACCTAACCACAAACTGAAAAATCAATGGCATTTTAATCTTCTCTATTTTTTTTCGAATTCAATTATTTTTTGTTTGTTTTTGACGAACACATTAAAGGTATGTGAGGGTATGTTTATGTGTAAATGTGAAAATTTATGCGTAAAACCGAAAAACACTCAAATTACGAAGAAATTTTGACTTTGTTGGTATAGCTATCACTGTAATTATCATATTTCAACACTTATTTCAATGCTGCTTATTTTAATTTTACAGTTTCGTTTAAATTATCCTTAAATTTGAAAATTATTTAAACACTTTATTTATTATTTAAATAATTTGGTTTATGTTATGAATGAATTAAGTATGATTAGTATTTATATCCTCGGAAAGTTTACTAGTTCTGGTTCACTAGTCCAGCAAAGGGGATGGTGACGTGCCGGGAACGGCGGCGTGTACTGGTTGGAAGCGGCAGTCGGCGGTCGGACGAATCAATATTTTTAAAATCGATCTCCTCGAATGCAGGTTATAGGAGCAGCACACTACTTCCTATTTTCTTCTCTATCCCTTCTTCTGTCTCTTATCTTCGCCTACTGTGTTTTCTATGAAAATCTCTTCGATTGAACCCAGAAATTCAAAAAAACATTTTCACTTTTTGCATAAAACACGGCCTATCGATCGAGTCGAGCTCGTTTTGTTTCACTTCCGGATACGTCCTGATAACAACATTCCCGAATTCCACAATTCAAGAGGTTTAAGGGTTTAAGCTTTAGAGTTTAATCAACAACGCACTTTACACTTTTCACTCTGCACATGCTCAGCACTTGGAGAGGCTGTCGTGGCCGCCTAGAATTATAATCACGGCTCGTCGCACCTCGCGTCGTGTGTATAATACAGTGTCCAAATTGTCAAAAAGCGGCGGCGGTTGCGATGCTGGTGGATGCGATACTACGCGTCGAGAGGCGGCGACACAGCGCTGCGCTGTTTCCGACGGCCAGTGCGTGCACTACTACCTTCTGTCGACTTCACCCCTTGTCAAAAGCCCGTCTCACCAGATACACTCTTTCTCTTCTATACATTATAATGCATATTCCCATGATTTTCATTTATAAACAAAAAGAAGAATTCTGCAATTCCATTACTTCTTCATCGATGAATAATAAAGTATACTGTGTTATATCATGATCTTTTACTAAAAATCCATCAATTTTATAAGAATAGAAATATGGTATTGTATGATGAGGACTTTGAGCGCATGCGTCGAAGGAAAGTCGGTTATGTCCTGCATTTCGATCCGCGTTTCCACATAGATAGGAAATCTAGTTTAGTGTGAGTGGTGCGCACCTGCACCTGGTCTATCTATCTGCATGTTTATGCTTTCATGTTATATACCGCCACCACTGCCGCGCTCCTGCTGCCACCGACAAGGAAATGGAACTAAAGGTCGTTCCGCATTTCCGCGTGGACTACAGCCCCACATACTCGTCTACTGGTCGCCCAGTTGCCTATATTCCAACTATGCATGTGTATTCTCCCCTAATTCCAACACCATCATCATCATCATTACTAGAACTAATCCCATTGCTATAGAACTATGCACGAACATACTCATACTAAGAATTGATAATAGTTGTGAACTGTGCTGGGCTTACTACCCCAGTTGCTATTTCCCACCTTAAGGGAGTGAGTTAAAAGTAAAGTGTGTGTTAGTGGGCGCATCGCATTGAAAGTGAAACCCGGCATTGATTTTCTGCATGTTGTTATGGTTTAAGAAATGGGAGGGAAAGGGAAGGGGAAGATAGAAAGAAGAGATAGGGATAGAGTAACTTGTAACTTGTCTACAGGTTTTGCAATGAGTTCATATTGTTTTTCTCAGAATAGAACAAAGAATTTTTAGGAAAGAGGGGGAGGAAGAGCATGTAGTTTATGAGCAGCACAAATAATAAAAGACATAAAATAAAAGTCTCCAGTTTGGCTTCGTTGGTTTTGTGCTCAGTAAATGTGTAAAAGATGGAGGGCAGGACAGAAACAAAGAAATAGAAAAATATAGCAAAAAAAGAGAGAGAGAGAATGGGAAAAGAAAAGAGTAAGAGAAAGCAAAAAAGAACGAAAAAATGAGGAAAGAAAGTCGTAAATTTGAGAAATCATGTTACAAGTTGCTTGCAATGATGAAGGGTCGTAAACAATATTACAAATGGAAAGAATAAAGAAGACCAACTAGAGGGGATAGAAAGAGAAGGGGTGTAAAGTATTGAAATCATCTAAATGGGGGAGATTTGGAAAATTCTTACTTTATGCGTATAAATAAACACATTATTCTCATTACTACTGAAATGTGTCTTGTTGCAGTTATGTGCGTGTGTAACACGTACGGGAAGCGAGGTATTTCAGAACGACTGTTGAATATTGAACTAACTTCTTTTTCTTTTACTTCCCCTGGTACTATAGTCCTACTGAACCTCTGAGGCTTCAGATTCATTATGTAAGAATTAGACTAGCTAATTGTTCTAATTCATATTCATCTATTTGTTGTTAGTAGTCGATTATTAAACATAACAGCTCATACATAGAGTGGCCGTTTAAACAGAGGCGTAGGAGGCGAATTACTTCGGGTAGCACGATAATTGAAGTGCCAAGTGGACTGTTTTGCTGGTGCAGAGAGCTGGTAAAAGTAAATTTTTTTAATTTTATCTTCATCTTTGAGCGAATTCTTGGTTTAAATCTTCTACTTCTTTTATCGTTTCTAGGGAGAAGAAACGCGTAAAATTCACTCGTTTGGTTCACATTTTTCATCAATTTTTGGTATGAAAGAAAGCTACAAAAAAAATTTCGTTGCGGGTACCAACTTGTCTTAAGAGGCCCATTCACCCGACCAACTGTTTCTTGGGGGGTCTGGGTTAAAGCGGGCAAAAAAGAAAAGGTAAGGTCGCAAGCGTATAGTGGCGCATGTTTTAAATAAAGGACAGAAGTACAAGGTTGGATTTCGATGACTATGGCCTCAGTAAATGGGCCAAAAATTTGTTTTCGGCTCGTGACTGATTTCGGGCAGGGTATACATTATTAAGCGATAAATAATATACGCCCGTACCGTAGCCGAATTTGCGATTTTTGCCTTCTACTCGATATATAAGCCGCTAATGCTAAAATAGGTTTTTCGGATTTTCTAAATTAACTTTAAAATATTTCTGATTCAAAACTCGAAAAAGTAAAACGATAGAGACATAGTTTTTGGCAGGTATAAAACTACGCCAAAAAAAATGAAGAAAAGCTCAATTAGTGTATCACAATCAGTCACGGCGCTAACATGGAGTTTCCTATACCAGTTTGGAGGTAAATACGCCTCTTAACGCCTCTTATCATTTTACAGGGAGGGGAGGGGGCGTAGGGTGCGGATCGCTAAAAGTACCACGTCGTTTGGGGTGCCAGGTGATCTGTATTGGAGATGCGGAGAACTGGTAAAAGTATTTTTTTTAAATATTCTATCTCTTGTATCGTTTTTAGACGATAGGGGGTCGAGTTAATTCTACTCGTTTAATTATATTTTTCATCCTTACTTTGTAGAAAAGAAAGGGTTACTAAAAAAAATGCTGCCCTAGGTGCCAACTTGTCTTAAACTGCCTCTGCATACATACCCAATTTTTATATTTCCAATTTATTTATTTGTTTGTGTATTTGCGAATATATTTTTGATTCAGTAAATAAATAAATTAAAAAATTGATAATATAAAACGTGATACTTGTAAATAATTTTTGCGGAATACATATAACGCTTACGAAGAAGACAAGCTATCTAAGCCTTATGTGTATGAGCATTAGGTTTAAGCATAAGCATAAGTTTAATGAACTTGGATTAGCTGTGTCATCCATACAACATCTCATCTCATCTCATCTTAGTAGGTCTTGTCTTGTCTCGTCTCGTCTCAGCTTATCTCATGACTTGTCAATTTAATCTGTTCAGCGCTTCCAGCTTTTAACGCCTGACGCGCTCAGCTTGATTCATGATTCAATAGATGGACAATAATATAGCATAAGCACGAACAGATAATAATTATCATGATTAATTATTATTTCATTCATCGAAACTCACGCAACTTGCAATTATTCGCTCGCTTTTTTTTATAAAAATTAATATAAATAAAACTTCAATGTGCACTCAAACAAAAATTCTGAAATTTATACAAACAGCAATTGTTTATAAATCAATTTGCAAATTTGCTCAGAACAAACAAAATTTGAGTACGAAATGTTTAATTTTGACGTGTTTAACGTCTTTAAAATCACTATACAGATTAGAATTTTGGGTTAAAAGTGGTTCTACATTGCAAAGTTATAGCGACGTTATTTAAAGCCACAAAATTATGAAATAAACATCATAAGAAATAACATTTATTCCAATTCGATCCTGTTTTAGCAAATAATTTTTATACGCTGTCGTTATCGTGTGGTTGGTGCAAGCGTCGAGATCAGAAATTGCTGAAAACTGAACTTTTTTTGAAGGAAAAATCATTGTAGCTTCGAAACGAAGCTAGATATAGACACGAGTTTAGTTCCAACGGGTTGATCTCAGCGAGGACTACTTATTAAGCTTTGCACATTCATATATTATATCAGCACTTAAACGTAATTAATAGAAACACATGTATAAAACGGGAGAAATTGCTCACTAATACAAAAGTTTGATTCGTTTTCTTCTGTTCGATGTATGACGTTGTGTCCATACTTTTGGTTGGGTTAGACAGATGGCATTTAGAGAATTTTGAAGTTATTTGGTAGTAAACACTTTTAAATTACGGAAATGTCGGCAAATCCTTAAAATTGCAATATTTGCAATAAAAGTAACAATGGACGAAGCAAACTAAAATTTCGACTAAGGTAGTGTTTGTAATATTATCAATCTTTTTTTTAAGGATCTACACTGTTTGATTTTATTCCTAATTTATATAATTATTATTGAAAAAACTGCACTTTTAACACCGACCTACACTTCTGAAGTAAAAAGAGAATGATAGACAAATAAACGTGCAAAAACAACTTGCAAAACAAGAGGTATAACTATTACCAACGCTATTTCACGAATATCTACGAAAAGCACCCTTATATACCAAACTCATGGCAATCCATGATTTTGCATGGTACTACGAACATAGATACTAACAATGTCCACGGCCACCCTAATTTTCTACCAACGTCGTGAATGCACGGCCGCCCATGATACGGTTCGCCCTTCGTACATTTCGTCAACTCATATTAAAAGCAACGCGAACATCACAGTTGCGATGAAAATGCGCTATCCTAAACTGTTGTCTTCCAATTTACAAAAATATAATTAATATAGAAGTTTTGTGACATGTTAGAGAAGTGCTGCTGGACTGCACTAACCCGGACGAGTATCTATTGGAATAACTTATCGTAAGTTAGACACACTCGGTATTTTTTGGTTGATCCATTAGAATTTGTAACAATTTATTAGGGCCGCGCACAATTAATTGAAAAATTGCAATCAGACACATTTTAGTAACGTGGTGTCATTGTAGGTGACCGTGACAACTGTAAGCTGTGCTAAGACTGCAATAACCTACTTTCCAACTGTAAATGAATAAAGAAAGTTTGTGTGATGCAAAGGTAATTCGATGAATCAACTCAACAACATATCAAATAAATGCAGTTTTATATGACAAGGTCATAGCTACCCATGAGTACGTTCCAAAACGCGGAGTCACGGTGTGTTAGTTACCCAAAAACCGTTCCTAAACGAATAGTGATAGTACGAGTACGACTATCACTTCGATTTAGTACGACTTACAGCGCACTCTGAATCACTC
>JARJDU010026381.1:0-26539 GCA_030264695.1 Lissagria laeviuscula | reverse complement strand
GATAACAATGAATATCATACATTGTAGAATGAAGTAGAAATGTACATAGCCCGCATCGTGGATTGCTTTAATTATTCTAGAAAAGTAAGGAATTCATACCTCCAATAGTATTGAAGAAAGAAACAGAGCAAGCTTTCAAACAACCGATGAAATCTGGAAATCATAAATCCTTACTGACTCATCTCAACAGGAATTAAGTTCGTCCAGTGCCGAAAGTCTTCTTGTCGGATTTTGGGATGACAATAAATCACGTAACACCTCACACAATTAACAGCAGGAGGCCAAAAATCGTATTTTGCGGTATTGAACGTCCCCTAAAGAATTGATGGATATTTCCCGAATGCTGCCATTTTCCATGGGACCTTTAGCAAGTTCTCAATTAAAGAGTTTAATGTTAATTTAAATAATTTCTACTCAAATGCAGTAGTAGCATTTAGGAGCTTATTGGCGTTCCCTGTATCGGTAGCTAGTGGAGAACTGAGTTTTTCTAATGAGTTTAAAATGAATAAAAACGTGTTTGAGAAATTCGAATCGGAATCGGCTGTCACACTGGACAACAGTTCGCTAATTGCCGAATTTACTAATATGATGATAAGGAGAGCATATTTGTAGATTTCCTAAACAAGGGGCGGCGCATTTTGTACTTTTATGCAACGACATTATAATCATATCGTTTTATCAAAGAAATATAATTGAAATTTCATAATTTAGAAATTATATCGTTTACATTTATATCGAACATGTGTTCGCATTAACTGTGCCGGTCGGCATGACCAAATATGTCTAACTAATACATAATCCGAAATACCTAAATAAAGCAACTTGTTTTGTATCAGAGCACACTTGGTTTTGCTTTTTCAACCAATTTGGCGAAGCGAACAAACGGCTATTACTTATGCTCGAAATGGTAATGCTTGTTTTGAGCTAAACGACAGTTTTTAATGCTTTGCAATAGAAATTGAGATTAAACAAAATATATATGAACAAAATTGAATTAATTAATACCTGCAATGTTGTGTATGTACGTAAATACACACTGCGTACGTTGTTTCAATTGTTAATTGTTCTTAAATTAAATAAAGTCGGTGGCTAATCGGTTTTACATGTTTAATGAAACTTGTAATTGTTGTCTAAGGATTTGTTATGTTTTATGCGTATCGTATACCTCAATTAGTTTGATAATAATTTGAATAATAACACAATTCTCTCCATTATTTTAGACATACTCTGGCCTTTTCTGCGTCGTCGTCAACCCTTACAAGAAGTTACCTATTTATACGGAAAAGATCATGGAGAGATATAAAGGCATTAAACGACACGAGGTGCCACCTCATGTTTTCGCAATCACCGACACCGCTTATCGTTCGATGCTCCAAGGTAGGGAAACAATTGTTTTCGCGTAACTGTTTCATGTATCTTTTTTATGGTCGCCCACATTTATTGTTTATGTTTTGCGTCGATTTTCAAATAGAACGTGAAGATCAGTCGATTCTATGTACGGGCGAATCCGGCGCCGGAAAGACAGAAAATACAAAGAAGGTGATACAGTATTTAGCCTACGTGGCCGCTTCTAAGTCACCCAAGGGATCGGGAGCGGTAAGTACACGCCAAAATGGCATTGGGGTCGTGTGCGGTGGCTGCGGCAACCACAAACACGACTTCTGCCAGTTGTTGGCGATGCGATTTCGTTCTCCGTCCAATGTTTATTTCAATTATGTTTATATGTATGATACTTTGCCTTTTTTGCATGTTCATATCACGATAATCACACACAAAATCCAAATTCTCTCAACAAAATTACGATTGGTTTGGTGTACGCTGTACTCTTCTATGTCTTGTTTTCCGGGGGCTATTTGAAAATGGAAAATTCACTAAATCTTTGTTCGACCCAAGCAGCACAAAGATCTTATTGTAAGTATTTTATATCTACCCTAAAATATATTTATAAATATAACTTATTGATCAACACTATGATGATTGGCCATATCAAAACGAGTGCTGCCTGCCAAATTCTTTTACATACAAATATACAACACACACAAACATTGATTGCTCTTGATCACGTTTTTTTTTTTTTTAATGTTATTATTAGATAGATGACTTGTTTCACGTTTTGTTTCTGTATATTTAGAGGTTCCAGTTTGCAAACAAATTGTATTGTTTCTTCTTCATTTAATTTAAATGTTTGTCTTGCGAGTTAAAAATAAATCTTGCGGAGTAGTAAGAGACGACAGTTTAGCATAACGTCTCAAGCAGCATCGAATTATTTAAATTACTTTAATTGAGTATTCCCTACAGCTGCAATCTCGAACATGCTCGAACTACCGAATTTCATAAACTTGATCAAAATCTAGATTGTAAATATTTTTTATATTATCTTTATTTGAATTGTTTGCCAGGACAAATCTAAATCGAATAAAACATTAATTTTCTTGTATTTGTATTTCTTCACCCCTCGTGGCTTGTTCTCTTCGGTTGGCAAAACATTTGTCAATTGTTGGGAAGAGTCCGACAAGGGAGTTTTCGGTATGTACTCAATTTGCAATCTCTGCATGCAATTACTATCAACACAGTTAGTTGCGCACACACACTCACAAACACACAATATTGGCCCAACACTCTTTTGATGTAGAAATACTAGCTGCAATGTCGACACAAGCTAAATGAACCTTACGATCTAGGGCGGTCTGGAACAACAACTACTGCAAGCAAATCCCATCCTGGAAGCATTCGGTAACGCCAAAACAGTGAAGAATGACAACTCCTCTCGATTTGTAAGCAACACATAGAATTCTATCAACACAAATTCACATTCTAATGCTCGATCATTTTCTAGGGTAAATTTATTCGCATCAACTTCGACGCGTCTGGTTACATTGCCGGCGCAAACATCGAAACTTACCTCTTGGAGAAATCCCGTGCCATACGTCAAGCCCGATTTGAACGGACTTTCCATATCTTCTACCAACTCCTAGCCGGTGCTTCCACCGATCAGAAAAGTACGTAATACTCTTGACGCAATATTGAGCGTCACTTATTATCGTTTTGGGTTTCAGAGGACTTCATATTAGAAGAACCGAAAACTTATCCTTTCCTTCGAGATGACAATCACATTGTTCCCGGTGTGGATGACTCGCAAGAGTTTCTCAATACTGTGAAATCAATGAACATTATGGGTATGACAAAAGATGACTTCGTTGCCATCTTTCGCATCGTTTCTGCTGTGATGCTATTCGGTCGAATGGAATTCCGTCAAGACCGAAACTCAGACCAAGCCACTTTACCCGACAATACCGTCGCTCAAAAGATTGCACATTTGCTAGGTCTTTCTGTAACAGATATGACCAAAGCTTTCCTCAAACCTCGTATTAAGGTTGGCCGCGATTTCGTCACGAAGAGCCAAACTAAGGAGCAAGTTGAATTCGCCGTTGAGGCTATTTCCAAAGCATGCTACGAGCGTATGTTCAGATGGCTCGTAACAAGAATCAATCGCTCCCTGGGCAGGACTAAACGTCAGGGAGCGTCGTTCATTGGAATCCTAGATATTGCCGGTTTCGAAATCTTTGACCTAAACAGCTTCGAGCAGTTGTGCATTAACTATACCAACGAGAAACTCCAGCAGCTCTTTAACCATACTATGTTTATCCTCGAGCAAGAAGAATACCAACGTGAGGGCATTGAATGGAAGTTTATCGATTTCGGTCTTGACTTGCAACCGACGATCGATCTCATTGACAAAAGTATGGGTATCATGGCACTCCTCGATGAAGAATGTCTCTTCCCGAAAGCCACGGATAAAACATTCGTGGAGAAACTGGTTTCGGCGCATACATCGCATCCCAAATTTAAGAAATCCGATTTCCGAGGCGTTGCCGACTTCAGCATTATACATTATGCTGGTAAGGTGGATTACTCTGCAGATCAGTGGCTCATGAAGAACATGGATCCACAAAACGAGAATGTGGTATCGCTCTTGCAAGCTTCGCAGGATCCCTTCGTGGTTCATATTTGGAAAGATGCCGAATCATTGGGTCGTGCCAAGGGCATGTTCCGTACAGTGAGTTACTTATATAAAGAACAATTGGCAAATTTGATGGTAACCTTGAGGAATACGAATCCGAACTTTGTGAGATGCATCATTCCCAATCACGAGAAACGCGCTGGGAAGATTGATGCCCCGTTGGTTCTAGATCAGTTACGTTGCAATGGTGTGCTTGAAGGTATTCGTATATGCAGGCAGGGCTTCCCCAATCGTATTCCCTTCCAGGAGTTCAGACAACGATATGAACTACTGACGCCGAATGTAATTAACAAAGGTTTTATGGATGGAAAGAAGGCTTGCGAGACGATGATCAAGAGCTTGGAATTGGATAGTAATTTATATCGTATTGGTCAGAGTAAGATTTTCTTCAGGGCTGGCGTCCTTGCCCAGCTGGAAGAAGAACGTGATTATAAGATCACAGATTTGATAGTCAACTTCCAAGCATTCTGTCGAGGTTTCCTCTCACGTCGCAATTACCAGAAGCGTGTGCAACAACTGAACGCAATTCGAATCATCCAGAGAAACTGTTCGGCCTATCTGAAACTCCGCAACTGGCAATGGTGGAGATTGTATACCAAGGTGAAACCTTTACTGGAGGTGACTAAGCAAGAGGAGAAACTAATGCAAAAGGAAGATGAACTCAAGCAAGTCAAGGACAAACTGGAAGGACATGTCAAAGCTGCTCAAGAATACGAAAAGAAGTATCAAACTGCGTTGGAGGAAAAGACCATTCTGGCGGAACAGCTGCAAGCTGAAGTGGAATTGTGCGCGGAAGCAGAAGAAAATCGTGCTAGATTAACGGCCAGGAAGCAGGAACTGGAGGAGATCTTGCATGATTTGGAAGCAAGGGTCGAGGAAGAAGAGGAACGTGCGAATGCTTTGAGCAATGATAAGAAGAAGCAGCAACAGACCATTCAAGATCTGGAGGATCAATTAGAA
This sequence comes from Lissagria laeviuscula, assembly GCA_030264695.1. Lineage (NCBI taxonomy): Eukaryota > Metazoa > Arthropoda > Insecta > Coleoptera > Staphylinidae > Lissagria > Lissagria laeviuscula. The sequence goes on along the minus strand of JARJDU010026381.1, from coordinate 21,558 downwards.
GAAGAAGAAGCAGCCCGTCAGAAACTACAATTGGAAAAGGTGCAGTGTGACAATAAGCTGAAGAAACTAGAGGAGGATCTTGCTCTCTCCGATGACACTAACCAGAAACTGTTGAAGGAGAAGAAATTACTGGAAGAACGTAGTAATGATCTATCGCAAGCACTGGCTGAAGAGGAGGAGAAGGCCAAGCATCTCGCTAAATTGAAAGCTAAGCATGAGGCCTCAATTGCAGAGCTAGAAGAAAGGCTATTGAAAGATCATCAACAAAGGCAAGAAGCTGACAGGTCAAAACGCAAGGTTGAGAGCGAAGTCAACGATCTGAAGGAACAACTTCAGGAGAAACGCACTCAACTTGAAGATCTTCAATTGCAATTGGGCAAACGCGAGGAAGAACTGGCACAAGTGATGGTGCGCGTTGACGAAGAAGCTGCAGGTAAAGCTGCCGCCCAGAAAGCTCTTCGTGAGCTGGAAAGCCAACTCACTGAGCTGCAGGAAGATCTCGAAGCTGAGAAGGCTGCTCGTGGTAAGGCAGAACGGCTCAAGCGCGACCTCAACGAGGAGCTCGAAGCTCTCAAGAATGAGTTATTGGATTCTTTAGACACCACCGCAGCTCAACAAGAATTGCGTTCGAAACGCGAGCAAGAGTTGGCTACATTGAAAAAGAGCTTGGAAGAAGATACCCAGTCGCATGAGGTGGCTATAAGTGATTTGCGCCATAAGCACACCACGGAAATCTCTGCAATTAACGAACAACTGGAGACCTTTAAGAAGTCGAAGGCCCAGTTAGAGAAGAGCAAAGCTACGTTGGAAGCCGAAAACGCCGACCTTGCATCGGAATTGCGAAATGTGGGAGCTTCGCGGCAAGAAGGCGACAGGCGGCGCAAACAGGCTGAGGGACAGCTTGCCGAGCTACAAGCTAAGCTGCAAGAAACCGAACGCAGTCGGCAAGAACTTGCCGAAAAGGCGGCCAAGTTGCAGGCGGAGACTGAAAACGTCGCCCAACAATTGGAAGAGGCTGAACTGAAGGCATCCGCAGCACAAAAGAGTCAAACCACTATCGAATCGCAGTTTGCGGAAGCGCAACTTGCGTTGGAAGAAGAAACCAAGCAGAAGTTAGCATTGTCATCGAAACTACGTCAGTTAGAAGCCGAGAAGGAACAGCTCCGAGATCAGGTCGATGAAGAGGAAGAGCAAAAGAAGAGTTTCGAGAAGCAGATGATGGCGTTGAACACGCAACTTGTTGAATTGAAGAAGAAAGCTGACGAGGAAGCTGAACAGGCTGCTGTGCTCGAGGAGAGCAAGAAGAAGCTTGCTAAAGATTTGGAAGCTCTTCAGAGACAAGTTGAAGAACTCACGGTGGCTAATGATAAATTGGAGAAGAGCAAAAAGAAGATTGCGGCTGAGCTAGAAGATGCTAATATCGACCTGGAGACACAACGTGGAAAGGTAGCTGAATTGGAGAAGAAGCAGAAGAACTTCGATAAGACGCTTGCCGAAGAGAAGGCCGTGTCGGAACGAATGGCACAGGAGAGGGATAATATTGAGCGTGAGGCTAGGGAGAAGGAAACTCGCGTGTTGTCCCTGAGCCGCGAATTAGACGAAAGCTCTGAGAAGATTGAGGAATTGGAACGTGTGAAGAGGCAATTGCAGGCCGAGTTGGATGAGTTGGTGAATAACCAAGGCACTGCCGATAAGAACGTGCACGAATTGGAAAAGGCCAAGAGGTCGCTGGAGACACAACTAGCTGAGTTGAGGACACAGAATGAGGAACTCGAGGATGAACTGCAACTTACCGAGGATGCCAAGTTACGGCTGGAGGTCAATATGCAGGCGCTACGCACTCAATTTGAACGAGATGTGCAGGCTAAAGAAGAACAGGCTGAAGAGAAGAGGCGCGGAATTGTTAAACAACTGAGAGATTTGGAAGCCGAATTGGATGAGGAGCGTAAACAGCGGAGTGCTGCTGTTGCCAGCAAGAAGAAGCTTGAAGGTAAATATATTGGAGCTGTTGGTGAAATCATGAAATGAATGTCTAATGAATAATTATTATTCACAGGTGATTTGAAAGAAATGGAAGCTCAGGTGGAGCTCCAGTCTAAATACAAGGAAGATGCATTGAAACAGCTCAAGAAAAGTCAGCAACAATGCAAAGAAGCCACGCGTGATGCCGAAGAAGCTCGGGCTGCACGTGAAGAATATGCCGCTGCTAGCAAGGATGCAGAACGCAAAGTGAAAATCCTCGAAGCTGATTTACTCCAAATGACGGAGGACTTCTCCGCGTCTGAACGATCTAGACGAGCTGCTGAAGCCGAACGCGACGAGCTTCAAGAAGAAATTAATAACAATGCTAACAAAGGTATGTATTTCGGCAGAGTCAACGTACAAAAATTGCAGTGAAAGAGATATTGATATAACAATAAATATTATAGGTACTCTTATGATTGACGAAAAGCGTCGTCTTGAAGCCCGCATTGCAACCCTGGAAGAAGAATTAGAAGAAGAGCAGAGTACCAACGAAGTTCTTGTGGATCGTGCACGTAAAGCCCAGTTGAGTCTGGACCAGGTGACCGCAGAACTGGCCAACGAGCGTTCCACATCTGCAAAGCAGGAATCATTGCGATTGCAATTCGAACGCCAAAACAAAGAACTCAAGGCAAAACTCGCTGAATTGGAGACTTCCCAACGCACCAAGACGAAGGCCACTATTGCGGCACTTGAATCCAAGATCGCCAACCTTGAAGAACAATTGGAGGTCGAGGCGAAGGAGCGATTTGCACAACAGAAGACCAATCGCAAGTTGGATAAGAAGCTTAAGGAGCTTATGATGCAATTAGAGGACGAACGGCGGCATGCCGATCAATATAAGGAGCAACTAGAGAAAGTGAATGGTCGCGTTAAGATGCTGAAGCGACAGCTGGATGAGGCTGAAGAGGAAATATCACGGGAGAAGGCACAAAAACGCAAATTCCAGAGAGAGTGCGAGGATATGTTTGAATCGCACGAGTCTCTAACGCGAGAAGTCAGCAATCTTAAAAGCAAGCTGAGGTGGGTGATCAGCGCATTGAGCGTATTGTTCTATCGAAACAAATCCAATCAACAAACGCATTAATCCCATTATCACAACGTTGATCCTATTCATGATTTTATGTAGCAGGTTGGCCCATGTTGAGAATCGTCATAGTATGCATCGTCATTCGTCGCCAATCCTTACCAATAATTCCCATAGTAAGTCCAGTTTCCGCAAATTCCTCTTATATTTTACATGTTATCTGGTGTGTATTAGAATTGTGGTGACCGTTCAAATGTTACCTTGTGAAAGTTGTATTTTCTTTGTTTCTAGCTCGAAAACATGAAATATCGGTACTGTATCCACCTACATTTTACCAAAAATTAATATCTACTTAGAAATGTAGCGTAAAACTTGGTATGTCCGTGTGTGGCTTGTGCAACTAACAAGGCATGTTTTGATTTAACCCTTTGAAACGACATGATCATGGAATGTTTCGAGTCATTGAAATTATCACAATGAAGCAAATTACTTTACTTAAAATTAATTAATCCACAGAATAAGAGAAATCCGAATTTGTCTCTGAAACAAAATTGATTTATTGGAATGTGTTTAGGATACACCTAAATATCAAACTATTCCTTATCATAAATGAATATTTTGTTGAAATACTTGATTCTATGTTAACGATACAAATGTATTTATTGCATATGAACTTTTTAGGCGAAACGCTGGTGGGGTCGGCATATCCTCCTCCCGGCTAGGAGGCTCGAAACGTGGCTCCTTGCAACCAGCTAGTGGCAACGGCTCCGGCGATGATTCCGCGCAGGACGAAAGCATGGACAGCGAGGATCCGCAGAACTAGGCTTGAACCCCAATCAATTGCAACATGTAAATAATCTTCATGCGTATTCGTACTTAGATAGCGCGAGCAATACCTCCTCGATCGCAACATTCTTTTATTAATTTATATGCGGTAACGTGGTAACGACGCTTAGGCCTATAAAACAACTAAAATTTATTTTATCTATTACTAATTCTACTACTTTTAATATTATTTCGCTAGGCATACATATACAAAATAACCAACCGACGCACCCAACGAAGGAGCATTATATTGAGAAGTACATTTGCAATTCGGAGGAATTTTTCTAATGATATTGTAGTCTTTTTTGATACTACTTTTGTAATAAGTAGGTGCTAGTAACAACAAATTTACAACTACCGTCATCCGAAACAAATGATGAAAATTAAATTTTTATCTTATGAAGACTACGCTGATTTTATAAATTATTTATGTTCATTATTCATACTGCATTTATTTTATAAACACTATATCAAATGATGGTTAAATAATTTTTGTACATATACACATTTACTTATTAATTATGTTTCTCTCTGAAATATTATCTTTGTATTTACTTAATTTTTTTTTGGGTTTCGGGCTCACTTAATATTGTAACAATAATTATTACCAATAAACAATTTACAATAAATTGATATGCTTTTTGAATCTTATTAATAAAGACATTTCTTTATTGCCCGATAACCCAATTGCATTCTTTATTCAGCTATTAGATATATATGTAACAAGCATGTATTTTTAAAAGTATCGCCACATGCAGTGGCGGATTTAAGCACAAGCGCAGAAGACGAGCGCCTGTCGTCTCCAAATTCTGAATGTGGCTGCAAAACTTCCTTTACGAGGAGCGTCACACTGATTTCGAGGGGCCTGAAACTCAATGTGCGCACAGAGCCCCGCCAACTCTAAATCTGGCGCTGGCCATATGTCTGCTGCAGCAACATTTGGGACTGCAATGGAAGCGGCAACGACGGGGTATACGACAGTTGGAGCGGTTGTAGGAGGCACATCAGGGTTGGAAGCGTTTTCTTTGTACGGCCGAACTGCACTGTCAGTTCGAAGAACTGAACAACAATCCTCTTACGTGAAATTAATGCGTATATTTGGATGCATTTTTAAATTTATTATTGCTACTGCATATTAAAGACTCATTTTTTCCGTTCAATTCTTAATCACAGGGACGGGGATATAAGAAGTGCACCCTTCCCGGCGCACACCAGTCTGGAAAAAGGCCCGGCAGGTTTTTCTGTGCGGATCCCAGGAGACACTAGAAGTCACAAACTTAAACCTTGGCGTCAACCTAGCTTGGCGCGCTACTGTTTGAACGCCCCGCAGACATGAGCGGTTTATTCTCTTCTTCTGCTCAAAGATACGCAGCTTTATTGCACCAATAGATTTGTAACTCTGCGGCTAGTGCCATTGTGCCATCCATAACCGGAAATAACGATTAAAGCTTTTTTGCAGGTTTTGCTACACACTCCATCAACACGGCATCGATGAAAAAAAGATATCGTGGGGCTTGGCTACCTCAACCAGAGGGACTTCACGTCATGTAGTTTTAGAAATAAGACATATCGCAGATTTATTATATAGCGTTTATTTATTTAACAGCGTTTATTTATATAAATAAGAACATATTGTTGTAGTCGATCGAATTATGTGACAAAACTCGGTTGATCAAATATTTTTCTATGTTTCACGCCAAAATGTATATAAGAGTTTCAAGTGTATCCCTGCAAGAAGTATTGATGGCTTAATGGCCTTCATAGCAGGAACTTGCTGGTTCACATCTCTTGTTCTTCAATTCTTCAATTAAACAATTCAAAAAATAAATTGTTATTCTCTATGGCTCCCGGCCCAACCCCGTCTTCCTACTTCCGGCTTCAACCTAGGCTTCTCCCCCAACTTTTGCAGGCACAAAAGTCAAAATGAAGTGAGAATCTGATTAGTGTTGACGTTCACTAAGTGCTAGTGCTACCACTTTCAGCTAGAACCGATCTTAGCGAGCCCCATCCACGGCGTCTGTAGTCGCTGGGAGCTCTCGCGCATTCTATTGCTGTAAGCGATACTTGGTGTTCAGGTGTTACCGAATTCCAAGTTACACCTATGCTTTTGCATGCACGAGATTAGGACCGCATTGATTTAAATTTCAAGTCTAAGTCCTACTAAAATTAAAAAGCACTTTTGCTGGCCTGTTCAAATAGATGGCATTCTTGCCTCTGAGCCATTGACTCTTCTGACCACATCAAAATTAAAACTTATATTTATAGTTATATTCTAGTAGACATTTTAATTTGACCGCATATGCATACAAGTTTGGTGCATGCATTTATAGTCAAATTTTTTTTTTTTTTGTTCAGTTGACTCTGTCTTCAATTATCCTGCTCCTGCAAAATTGAACAAAACATTTTTTTATCAAGAATACGGACCAGTCAACAGATAAGAATTTAAACTAATTGTAGTTGTTTAATTTCCGTGTTAATTTGTGGTTGTGTGATTATTGCCTTAATAGTGTTCTGATGGTTTGTGGCTTTAGAGGTTTCCAGTAATTTTTATCGAATTGTTAAGTAAAGGAATTCAAATGCTCACTGCAAAACAATAATATTCAATTTTAGGATATTTAAATATCGGCTGTGGGTTGATAACTCGTCGCATTTCGTTTAATGTTTGAATAAAGTTTTGTTAAGTTTGTATGATTATTTAATTTTTAAAGGATGTTTTGATGGGGATTAACTTACATTGATATAGCTTAGCCCCTTCATCAGATTATCAATTAATTTATGTATATTTTTTTATTTCTAATTTGATATGGTCATCATAAGCTTTACTAGGAAATCTTTGCCAATCGCCTCGGTAGCGCAGTAGGCAGCGCGTAAGTCTCATAATCTTAAGGTCGTGAGTTCGATCCTCACCCGGGGCATTATTCCTTTTTCGTCATTATAAATAAATGGTTTATTTTACAATCAAATTGAGGTTACCTCCATATTACAATTTATATTTTGTTTTAGAAACGTGCCTAGCATCAGTCTAGTGTGATTTATTCCATTTAATTAAAACAATTAACTTAAAATGATTGTACTTAAATTAAATTCTAATATTATTTTATCGCAGTATTACTCAACTACTTCCCTTTAGCAGTTGTTTCTATATTTAGAACATGAATTCAGCGTTTTTGGTGACAATACGATTACACACATTTTCTTGTAAAGTTAAGTTCATGCGAAATTTTCGCGAAATTACTCAAAAATGGCTGGTTAATGTTATCTAATCGATGCGGCGAGTCAATTCCGCTTAGTGTACACATTTTTCAAGATAACATGCTGTCATTGTAGGCTGTTACACTTATATCACTGAAAACGAATAAAATTGAAAAGATTGAAAAACTGAAAGTTGCTTGCTGGTGTCTACTACGGCCAGCCTCATGTCTTCCATTTGACTATAAACAGCGAAAAAGAAACGCTGCGCTCGCAAAATGCTAAAAATGGCAATAAACATGCGTGTTAACTGACGAAACGCGTAAAAATAAGAAGGACGACCTTATACGGACTTCACGTCGTTTATGGTTCGATTAGTCGTCGCTTTAAGTCGCTCGTTAGAAACTTAATAGTAGCGCACATAAAGAGCAAGTTTCGAAATGAAAATCGCTTTTGGAAATCTTCCCTCGTTTCTATTTTCTTTAGATCCAAGCATAGTTGCAAAGCAACTAAATAATATATTCAATTGGAAACTCGGTATAGATATGGAATGCTTCGTTTCTATAAAATTCGTTAATGCGGTTTCGGACTGAATTTTAATTTAAATTTTTTTCGTGCAACATGTGGCAATGAAAAATTTGATAAACATGGAACGCAGTTCTCATCGGAACTAATTAAGTTAATTATAAAATTGTTAGCGTTAAAACACACATACACAAGACATCATTGCGAGCTTGAGCAAGCAGGCAAAGAGGTCACTAACCGAATTAATCCAAAAATTACATTCACGAAATCACAATGAGCCAGTGGAAACAAACGAAGAAAGGCAGAAGAATCGAAGGTAAACGCATTTGCTCGCATCGAACACAATATATGAATTAATTACGTCGATTTCTAACAGCTTGTTGGTCATACGACTCCATTCTTACCGGTTACTGGTTACGTACTTCTTTTGCCAAACTTCTACGAATTTCAAAATCTATTTATCTTTGAGTTAATATAAAGTCTCGTTCTTAGCTTTAAACAATATTTAAAAAAAAACTATATGTTTTGCCTATTCAAAACATGCTGCCATCAAAGATTAAGCTATTTTAAGCTTCCTACGACAACGATATGAAATTATCATAAAAACGCAGCACTTGGACGACAAGCAAAGGCAGCAAAATAGATGCATCAAAGACAACAAGAAAAAGAAGCGTTTCCTGTCTGGGTGCAGTGCGCATCGGAAGTTTAATATCGGCCATCTCCGTTCTTTGCTCTCTTCTGTCTCCGTTTCGAAACAAGGGCGTCGCCGATAGTTGCACAAACATAGAATCCCTCAACGGAAAACCTAATCGTCATAAGTCAAACGCATGCTTTTTATATTCATGATAAGCTCATGACTATTAGGTAACAAACAATTATTGTGATGTGTGTGTATTATGTTCTTATAAGATTTCATAATGTGATACTTCAGTTTCGCAACTGATTTCGGCAGTGATAAGATAGCACAGTATTGCGACGCAATTCGGATGAAGTTATGAAACATGACTATTTCGAATCGTTCCAAACGATTTTTATTCCAATAATCTCAACCATTAGCAAAACCTTGACGAATATGGGTTCGTCGTATACGAATTGAAAAGCATTGAGGCCAAACGATCGGCGTTTATTTCGTTGAACGGCATGCTCAAGAAGACAATACCAATGAAACACCCAGATTTCGAGCGCAGTCAGCTGTTCGAACAGCAGTAGCAGTGTTGATGCCCATCCTGCAATAAACGCTGCTGCATATGTCGAGCACATGTGTACGATTCGTTTGTTGACCATATATGGCAATGTAGCAGTACTCTTTCAATTTCATTACCAAATTCATACAAAACCCGCGCCCGCGTTCGAGAGAAACGAAACTGGAGCGTGCGTACCTGCGTGCGCCGAATTATACCGCATAACAATTAACAATCGTTTAATTAATTTAATTAACGAATGGTCGCGTATCTGTAGGTATTATTTTTTACTGGCTGCGCGTCGACGCCGCGCTCCAGTTGCTCTTCCCATTATTTCCGATTGCTGAAAGTTGGAAACAAAGTGCGGTATAGCGCTCTCGATGCATATATTACTAGCTAAATTGATCTAATTAGACGAATAATTAAGTCACACGCGGATGCACGTGTCTTACTCGAAGATTTATTGGTTTGAGAAATTTGATGATTTCGATAGAATTTGTGTTTGTGCAAAAGTGATTCGAGAATTCGCAATGTTGGTTAAATATCAATTTATCCACGGGTCGAAACATGTTGGTAAAGTTAGGAATTTATTGCAAGTTGAATTATGAGTAAATAGAAGCAAATTCAAGTAAAACAACTATTAAAATTCATCACCCTAGTAGATCACCAGATTTATCAGTTTTTCTATTGGAGCTAAAGGGTCTAAAACTGGACCAAATCCTCTGTGAATTCATGATGAAATTTACTGTATGAACGTTAAGATATTCCAGAGGTCAATAAAGAATCACAACAGCAGATTTCAAAAATGCATTCGTACAGGAGAATGGTATCTATAGCAAACTGAAACTCACTGCGGACCAAAAAATATCTTTTTTTACGCGGGCCGGTGACAATATTATTAGGATTTTTCTATTATTAGCTTTTTATTTATATAGTTATTCGCGGACCGGTTATTTTAGGGTTGCGGACCGGCATTGGTCAGCTGGCCCGCTGGTTGAGAAACACTGTTATTAAAGACGTAATTTAAAAAAAGATCTGAATAAAATGTTTTGTTTTCATTAAATGGTTAAAAAGTTGCCGTTTTTTGTGTTATCCTGTGTATACATTTCTTTTTATGTACGAGACAGTAGTTTTAATTAATTCTAGTAATGTCATGATAAGACGTGCAGGAACTTTAAACAATTACTCTTCATAATAATTATTACAAGTTTCAATTTGTAGATCATATTTGATCTGCATGTTTATGTTGAATTATATACAGTTGATTTCCCTAAATATAGACAGCTCGTGAGGTTGTGAGATTTGCTCAAAGTATGATGCAAACCTACAAAATCTCGCCTCTTCTTTTAAAATATTAAAATTTTAAAAATACGCATGGTATAGAAGAAATAACAACTATGTTATTTTAGAAATTTGCACAAAAAATACAACATACAAGGAAAACTATAAATGTACCCTGCTAATCTTCATTTGAACGAATTCGGAAATTAGCGAATTGTAGTGCAGTGTGGCTACCAATTCCGATTCCATTTAAATTACTGCTAAATTCACAAGCTTGCACTCGCTTAACGAATTTCTCAAATATGTTTTTATTCATTTTAATTTAGAAAAACTCAGTTCTCCACTAGCTACCGATACAGGGAACGCCATTAAGTCTTTTTACTGCATTATTTAATTTATTTTTTCCACAAATAATTTAAAGCTTCTAAAGGTCCCATGGAAGATGACAGCGTTCGGGAAATATCAAGCAGTTCTTTTTCGAAGATCATTTCCATTGATATCTACTTCACTTTGTACAGAAAGTACGAGTTGAAGACTGGTACAATAATTTGCAACCTCGTATTCGTCTAAATTTGTAAGTTTGTAAATGCCATATAAAAAATCAAAGATTTTGTTGTGTTTCCAAAAGATTAAAAAGGTCCCTCAAAGCATTTTGAGCAACGATGTCCAACATGAGGCAAGTTTCAGTGCGGCCTAAAGCAGAACCAGATTTTGATGCATTAGTCTCTCAACAAAAATTTTTAATACTTATTATTTTATTTAAGTGCCCCGCTGAAAGAGAATTATTCTGGGTGTGCATTACTTCCACTAATGTGGCCCAGAGTAACAAAAGTCTTGGATTACCCTGATTTAGAGTCCTAAATATAATAGAAAAAAGTTTATATACATTTATAGAGATGCATCGTCAGCTTGTTCATAATCATAGAAGCTTTTTGCGCCTGGTCTTGACTTCGGTATTGGCATGAAATTCTGTACTTTTTTTTGATTATAAGCAGTTCCCCGATAAGTTTGAGCTTTTTTAAGAGTTTCTGATAGCATTCTAGAGCAATTATTGCATAACAGCAAACACTAGGCTAGCAAGTAAACCCAGTGTAAACCGAGCAGAATTTTTTTGGGGTACCCTGATCGTATACCATCACCGTAGATATAAATTCTTATGAACAAAAATCAAATTTAGTAAATAATTCGTAGTTTCGGGATAATCGGTACTTTCAGAATCTGTAATTGTTTTGTCTTGAATGTGTGCAGATTGTAAGAACACAAGTTCTCAAATTGCTTTCACCTACATACTTCAAATCAAAGTTAACAAATTAACATGAAACAAATGGAAGTCGAACGAAATTAATTCAATATCAAGCAATATGACTTATCTTTAGAAGTAAACATGCATCACACTACATTAATTAGCATAGATGTCGTCCAGAATTAGTCATTGTTATTGGAATTTTACTCCTTACGATCACGTCTGCGATCAATGACTAAGAGCGAAACGCTCGTAAAATGGACTTATGTCACATGTCGTGTTGCTCGCGCTAAGGTAAAGCAGTTCTAGCTAGGCAAGCATGAATGAAACAATTCGAAAATCGGCGAGCGGCTACGTAATGCAAATGGAATGGAAGCGTCGTTTTCGGCTGGACAGCCTTGGCGTAGTCGTCGAGGTTCAACTCGAGGTTCAACACCAACTGATTTCGTGTTCGGAGCGCTAATCGCGCCAGATATGCGCTGTGCATGACACCATTGACAATTTCTATGCTATGGTGCTATGGTGCTTTGGAGAGGATGGCGAATGTTGCCTTATAAGGCGTCGAAATTGTCGTCGGTCGATTGATTGCTCATTGTCGATTGATAATAATTTGTTAGCTTTTCAATCAGATCATTGCTCAGATTAACCCATATTGGGGCCCTTGGTAAACAAAAACATAAACAAAACATGCAATTCCAATTTGGCATGATGGGGCCTTAGGCACGTTCTTAGTTCGCCTATGGGGGAATCCGGTTTTGGCTGGACTACAATTTCAATATGTTTGAATCATCATCAGTGATAATAATACGATTTATTTGGTCGAAATAAACATCGTTCGAATTGATAGAGTTTGTTTTTGAAGTTAAGGCCACACCATCGATGCGTTATTTATCTTATTGATAAGTTCCTTGATGATTCAGTAGTAACTGATGATTCCATTCGAATAACAATTATTGACCAAATGATTTTACTGGGAGAGAAAGATTCCCGTAGAAATCAGTCAATTCCCGCTTCCAAAATTCGTAAATTGCCGAAAATCAACAGAATGTCGAAATCGAAGCCTACCCCAACACTTTGAGACAAGTGTCGGAGACTCGGGGCCGATATGAGGCATCACGCGCCCTGGTGATACACCATGAGTCATTGTGAATCACCACCCTCAATATGCGGCACAGTATTAGCTTCCCTCTGCATCTCTGCTGCACAACAAACACGAGCGATGGCTTCATGTCCAGCTGCAGTATCGACGAAGGGAAGAAATGCATAATACAAGTGCATGGAGCTCTTCATGTGCATTGCACATCGCGTGGAAGAAGAACCAATGATGAATGTGTATCGATCCGGCGGCCGTCTCGAAGAGAGAGCTTACAAGTGTTCACTAGGTCGTTTCGAGCTGCAGCCGATTCGATTTCGTCTTGCTAGGCTAGACGGCGAGCAGACGCCTTGTAAACCCAGCCGGCCAGACGTAGTTTTCATGCAGCAGGGAGAGCTGAAAGAATCTAATGAAATCAGCAATCTTCGTTTGTTTGTGATACTCTGATAATACGACAATAATATATAATTATTATATTATGAGTGATAATAATATTTTATGGTTGATTATTATTACCTATTGCTATGCTTATTATTGTTTTCATTCTTGAGTTTCGTTTAGTAGCCAAGTGATGAATTAACTCGCGATGCTCGCAAGAATTGTTTCAGGAACAAGAGAAAGGCGTGCACGAGCGAAAATAACTGTCTGTCAAGTTCAAGGCTTGCGAGAGACGCTGTTCTCGACTGGCTGCACTTAATCGAAATGAACTGATTTTGATTTTTACTATATAAAGGAGTTATGAGAATATGTTGATGTATGTATATTATGATGTGTATATTGATACAGAAACTTAAAGAAAAGTTTATTATGCGCCAATACTAATTTTATTGGGATTCATGCAAGAATTTTCCTAACGGAAATTTACCTGTTTGTCTGCAGTTCCATGCAGCACATTTTACATTCTTGTATTATTATTATATATATATTATATAAGTCATTCATTATTAATCATAACTACATTTTCAATTAGTTCATTATTCGGTTTAGAGCACAAACACATTTTATTTATGCAATTAGACAGAATTACAAATATTTGATTCCTGAGTAGAGATAACACGTAATTCCATTTATTTGAACGAAAATAATTCCGTTATGTTTCATGATATCGATTCATCGGTTTTCGATAAAAACCGGCGCATATAGGTGATTTATATCAATTTTGATAAAACTTCTCGTTTTAGGATTTTCCACAAGTTGGATGATGACATTACTTGAGTATTTACCTGTATTTGTTCGTTTCGTACTCATCAGTGGAGTTATGTGATATGCAGTAATTGATTTCAAGGTTTCAACTTTTAAAAATGACGTAGGAGGTTTTTATAGAAGGAGAAATTAATTATTAATTGATGAAGTAAGTTTTCTAAAACAATGCAAGAATTGAAATAGTATTTGAATGTTTTACAATTCATTATAATTATAATGCTAAAATTCTATTTTTTGCTTGTACGCTGGCACAAGTTTAATTTGTTTTAAATTATAATCTCTCCGAAATATAGATATTAACGTTATAATATATAAATCATACATAAACATGGCAAAATAATTTTTTTTAAATGCATCACGAAAATCTACAGCATTAAAATGGAACCGTCAGTTCTAGATTTGACATAACAATCGATGCAAATTGCTTTTATTCAAATATGCATGTAAACCAAGTACCTGATACCTGTATAACAATCCCTAGAACATTTCCATCGCCGTCGCGAAAGCGTCGAGATCATAAATTCATCATAAAATACAATATTTAAACAAGACGACAATTCCAATGATGCCACGGATAGTGGGGCCCAGTAACGGTCTGTTATTTGAATGCCGCAAAGTGGTTTATCATAGCAGAGAGCATAGCGTAGTATCGCAGTTGCTTGTTAGTGTAGTCTTTTTTGCATGCGTAGTCGGGCCGCTCGCGAAGTGGTGACTGAATTCGCTCCAGCGTCGACCAATCGTGCGACGGGATTCCGTTTATGCCCATATATGGGCACGTTCGCGTGCTTCCAGCGCGCTCACACACGCGCATTCGCGTCCCCTCTGCGACGCGCTCGGACGATACCAATGCTTGAGGGGAGGCCGCGCGCCAATATCGTCTGGAGCTGTTATTTCACCGATTGCCGTCGGAGAAGCTTTCCAGGACTATGCAATTTTCCGTTAGGGATGAAATAATGCAATGATGATTTACTGCAGGTGCCCGTTGACAGGTATAGCTGACGCCGGCTACATTGACAATTTGAATGTCGGACGAGTCCATTCCGCCGTCCGAAGAGCGTTCATGATTGTGCGTGTGCCGTGTGCGCAACGGGCTAGAGCAGCGAGCCGGCATCCGTAGAGTCGCCCATTCGTTTGTTAGCCGCTGTGTGACGTGTCTCTTCGTTATCTCGCAACGTCCGCGTCGTCGAGCGTCCAGCTTCCCAACTCGTTCTAGCTACCCACGTTAACGTAAGTACATCTTATTAAAAATAGCACGTTGTAAGGTGGTTGCATGTGGGGCAGACGCCGGTGGTTATTTTCGGATCGCCGCCACTTGTTCGACCAGCGCCGGCGTGGCATCGAATGCCGGTAGCCGGCAATGCCGTCCGTGAATCAATCTCGCTATGTCCTTCCGATTCGTGAGCGACGATGCGTTAATCCT
The DNA here is from genome assembly GCA_030264695.1 of Lissagria laeviuscula. Taxonomy (NCBI): domain Eukaryota; kingdom Metazoa; phylum Arthropoda; class Insecta; order Coleoptera; family Staphylinidae; genus Lissagria; species Lissagria laeviuscula. Next base: position 6,549 of record JARJDU010026381.1, on the reverse strand, counting down.
GCATTATTCATAATATTTACAAATTATTCGTATTTGGTCATTATCCATGTGCTTTGGAATCACCTTATCAGGGCCGTTTCGCCTTGACGCAGTGATTTTGCCACATGTCGGTTACAACTAACCTAGAATAAAATATCCCTTCGATCGCCATTACCTGCTCGGAAGTATGCAATTGCGACTAATTAGATTTCTGTAGTAGGATATCTTGTAAGATACTATACAATACCGACAATACCAATGGCTCGCGCACATGCATGAGTCAATTTGCCTAGAGTATAACATATATTCCGACTCTGCGATGTTCAAGACCATATATGGTAATATTGTGCGCTCGACATCGTTCCTCTCCGTCGCGCACGCCGGCGCACCGATCGCCTTGCCTCGTCGCACACATGCGCGCAGTCAAAATGGAAGGGTGGGATACCGGCCGGTTTATAAGCTGTGCCCACGATCAGATCGGTAGTCAGTTGAGTGTCTCTCGTCTGCTAGTCGTGCAGTGCATAGTGGAATACTTATATTTATTTTTTACTAAACTTTATCAACCAATACGTAAGTTTTTATTACCTCAATCTTCTTCGATTTTCGTGGTTGACGCGAAGGATTCTAGTTTCAATTCAAACGGGACTTGCCGATCGGACTTCGCCGGTGTGCTTTTGGGGTGTGGCATATTAACTGTATCGGGTAACTTCTGATAATTCTCAGTTTTCTCTTAGGTTTGTGAATTCGATTACGTCTAATTCAAAACATGGCCGGTGGTTTTACGTGTTTATTTGTTGAGTTTAAAAATAATCGCACTGATGACGTATCTCGGCCATTGAGCGTGACGCAGTCGCGGCATGAATGAACGCGGAACGTTCGAACGGTTGTTCGTATTGGGCGGGGCTGTGGCGGCGCGTCGTCTTCGTATTGTCGCAGGAATTCGACTTCGAGATTGATCGCGCGCTTGCATTCAAATTATCCACAGAATGGTAATGCGTTCGTTCCTAACATTTGCTTTAATTTACAGTAATCTAACAACATGTGTGACGAAGAAGTTGCCGCACTCGTCGTTGACAATGGATCCGGTATGTGCAAGGCCGGTTTTGCCGGTGATGACGCGCCCCGTGCCGTCTTCCCCTCAATCGTAGGTCGTCCTCGCCATCAGGGTGTGATGGTCGGTATGGGCCAAAAGGACTCCTACGTCGGCGATGAAGCACAATCCAAACGTGGCATCCTCACCCTGAAATACCCTATTGAGCACGGTATCGTTACCAACTGGGATGACATGGAGAAAATCTGGCATCACACCTTCTACAATGAATTGCGTGTGGCTCCCGAAGAACACCCTGTCTTACTTACCGAGGCACCCCTCAATCCTAAAGCCAATCGCGAGAAGATGACTCAGATCATGTTTGAAACCTTCAACACCCCCGCCATGTACGTCGCCATCCAGGCTGTGCTCTCCCTGTACGCTTCCGGTCGTACCACTGGTATCGTGCTAGATTCTGGAGATGGTGTCTCGCACACCGTTCCCATCTATGAAGGTTACGCCCTACCGCACGCCATCTTGCGTCTCGATCTCGCAGGACGTGATTTGACTGACTACTTGATGAAGATCCTTACCGAACGTGGCTACAGCTTCACCACCACAGCTGAGCGTGAAATTGTACGTGACATCAAAGAAAAACTCTGCTATGTCGCCCTGGACTTTGAACAGGAGATGGCTACCGCCGCCAGCAGCAGCTCGCTTGAGAAGAGCTATGAATTACCTGATGGTCAGGTAATCACCATCGGCAACGAACGATTCCGTTGCCCAGAGGCTCTCTTCCAACCCTCGTTCTTGGGTATGGAAGCTTGCGGCATCCACGAGACCACCTACAACTCGATCATGAAGTGCGACGTCGATATCCGTAAGGACCTCTACGCCAACACCGTCTTGTCCGGTGGCACCACCATGTACCCAGGCATTGCTGACCGTATGCAGAAGGAGATCACCGCATTGGCACCTTCCACCATGAAGATCAAGATTATCGCGCCACCGGAGAGGAAGTACTCTGTCTGGATCGGAGGTTCCATCCTCGCCTCTTTGAGCACCTTCCAACAAATGTGGATCTCCAAGCAGGAGTACGATGAGTCCGGCCCATCCATTGTCCACAGGAAGTGCTTCTAAACTCGTCTTACATGCGCAAGAAAAATTTTAATTCCACACATTAATTTAAATAAGCAATTCATATACATTACAATGTGGCAATTCCAATGCACATTCCATTTTTCTTATCAATCCAACTGCCAGCGAGCGTTTGTTATATTATGGATTTTAATTTTGAGTTTATTTAGAAACCAAAGTATATTTACCCTTCTATACACCCAGTCTTTCTCCCCCTCCATTTAATTATTTGCTCTTATGACTTATACACGTACACTTCTATATTTATTGTATTGTATTAGAACGAGGAAGCAGGGCGGCGCTGCAGTATAACTATTGATGGGCGACGCGAAAACACGTGAGAATTCGACAAACATCCAAGTTGAAAGTAACAGACAACAACATTTATAATTATTATTAGGTTAACTTGGGATATAATAAAGTATAAAAGATACCCCCATTTGGTTTTAATTTTTCTTTCACGTGCTTTCCATTTCTAGCTCTGGGTTTCACCCCCCAACTGCCCTTCAGGGGTTGGGGGCTACGAGGAATAATTGGTAGTTAAGTAGTTGCACAATTGCCTGAGAATTTGTTTAGTTTATTAAGTCACAAAAGCATAATATTCAAGTCATGCATGCCATATGAGAATTTGAAAACAGCTCCAAATAAAGAATCAAATTAATGATCGATTTCTGTTCATTTCTTTTGCCTGCTTTAATTATTCATTACATTAATTTTTTTTCTCGCAACACTAGTTAAATAATGCTGTCTTTTCAACTAATTATTCGGGTTTGCGTTAACCTAATAGGAAGATATGGTAAAGTATATTTAGCAGACTGTTTTACAGGTGCGAATGCTTGGGGATATCATGCACGAATATCTCGGCCTGAGGTGAAGTCTTCAAAACTATTCCCAAATCGGTTTGTAGCGGTTAGTTGCATTTTTTGATGTTAAATATGTTTGGAGATGCTCCTGTGGAAAACGTCAATAGGCAAGTTAGCCAAGTAATTAATTATTATATAAATACGTTAGCATAGCATAAGGGATGAGGAAGAATGCATTATTCGTATATTTTGATTAAACAACATGATTTACATACAATTAATGTAAAACATGCCCCCAAGGTTATTATTAGGTTTAGTGATTATTAGGATTAATGGCTACTGTTATAAAAATTTTACCTAATTGAATTTATATATAAAATTAACCATTAATGGTTTAAACAGTAAAGTACTATTAATACGTTTTTTTCTTATCTTAAAACAAACGTTGATTGGTTTGAATGCTCATGCTTTTGCTTTTTATTCTAGTAAATTCTTCTTAATAGTTGCTCTACTTTGCAAAATGAAATCAATAATATAAATTTTACATATCTGTACGAAATAGAACTTAAAATTTACACAATTTTCAGTGAACGTATCAAAGGGTGTTTGTAAACTACTATAAAATTTGTGTTAAACAAACATTAAAATTGCAAGAAGCCCGAAATTGTTGCAGGAATGCCACTCTAGGCAACCAATTATACAATCCAAGAGCAGTCTTGTGATTTCTCCTGCGACACACATTCAAATAAAGTTTGTCGACGACGACTAACAAGAGCTGCTAAAACAAAATAAGTAAAAGTAAAGAAAGTTTGAAACCATAATCAAGTTTCATATCAACAAGTATGATGATTATCAAAGCTGAGAGCAATTTCAGAACAGCTAACTAATAGATGTGGCACATCTTGATACATTTTTTTTCTTTGATTTACTTTCATATGTAAGTATTGACTACCCCTTTGTAGATTTATATTGGATATTCTGCAATAACCTAGGAGATATATTAATTTGATCCATTTCTAGAATATTAAACAATGTGAAGTCATAAGAAATGTGAAGTCATAAGCACCAGATGGGCAATAAAGCAAGACATGTAGCAAGTACAGCAGTACTAAGAACATGACATTATTGAGGAAACATCAGCTTCATGCCAAAGGAAAGTTGACCATCAACATTTTAGACCAGCTACTCGAGAGATGAACGAAAATCTGATTGTGCACAAAATTTTGATATTTCCATCCTCATTACATAGATGCTATTCTCAATTAGTATATCTATTGATATTGCTTGTACCTGGATTTACTATCATATGTAAGTTTACAGTAGTGTTTTGAAGATTCATATTAGAATTCCTGCAGCTACGTAGAAGATGTATTTGACTAATTAGTTTTATCTATTTCTACAACATTAAATATGTTTTAGTTTCATGCTCAAAGAGACAACAATTTATTAGTTTCAAAATGCAGGACATAAAGCAAGAACAACAGCAATAATAGAATTTGATATCAGCATTACTGGTTGATTGATTGTCAACATATAATTTTATTTTGGATCAGGTAACTGATAAATGTGGCACAATGAGCTTGAAACACCAAAACCGATTCCAGAAGAAACCAAGGTAATTCAGTCCGAACCTAGCTCGCAACAGTACAAGAAACACCCTGCAATGCAATAGGGCGAAAAAGAAAAGTGCGTGAACATGTTATTACATCAGAAATCTGCAGAAGATATGGAATGTGCTGAACCTAACCTAGGTAAGCAACATACGTACATAAATTACATTAGTATATGAATTAAAAGCAAGGCAATCCCTAATCAGTGTTAACCCTATTTACTTATAATGCAATCGGGGAAATGTTGATTAGATTATGGTATTGCGGGGGCAGGGATGCTGAAGTAGGGAATTTTTTTCGCATAAATTTGCAATTAGGAACGCTTATAAAAAGTCGGAAGGTTCTTCTGGAAATGCCAGTAACAAATTTTATGATCCGCGCACTTACCACTATTTTCCGGGCACGTTACCGTCCCCTTTGGATTGGCGTTAATGACACGATTGCCAATCCGTTCCTACGCCACTGGCAATTCCTTGATGTGACATTGCAGGTGCTCTAGTGCGATAGTCTTAATGAGATTTTTGCGACGACTAGAATGACACATCGTAGTTTAATGTCGATTCTTGTTCTGTGCGGACGTGAACGCCACGCCACGTGTTTAGTTAATTTCGTTGTGATTTGTTTAAAATAATTCTATTTGATGGATTACATTCAAATTAATGGTGTGTAGAGTCTAGAGGTGCATCTGTCCAATAGTAAATTCTACTCTGCTTGTGATCTTCTGTGAGATACATTGTAAATATAGCCCGCGATGTTTTTATCGTTTGGTATCTTCACATTTGAGAATATTAATCGTTTCCGGGGTAGTGCATTAATTGAATTTCAAGTGAGTAAAGATTAGGATTTTTATTTCATATATCCCCTTTACACGATAATTAAAATTGATCCCTAAATCATTAGATTAGCAAAGCATTGCTTTCGGCATATATACATTCATCATTATCATTTATCAATAATATACGGTATATTATTCAACGCAACCTTTCTGTGGCATTGCATGGTGTGATAGACATTTAATTGGGTTGCACTTTGTTTAAATTACAGTTTTTATTAACCAAATCAATATTTTAAAACGTAAAAATAATATTTTATACGTAATTCTAATAATGTATGATATATAAAATATTTACTTTCATTTCAGGTGTTGTCTTGACCGCGATGGTAACTAATTGTGACCACTAAAACGACGTCCGTTAAAATAGCATTCGGCTTCAATGGCTACCATTTATCAAGACAATAGCGCACCATTGCTAATATATCAGGTATGCATAACTTAATTAATTAGTTTCATTGCAGCACGATTTAAACATATGTTGTGTTCTTAGGTTTTAAATTTCTCAACTCTTATCATATTATGAAATCATTTTCGCTCTACCATACCTACTGTGAAGAAAATCCAAGATGCTACCAAGTTAAATAAGAAATTACACATAATTGAGCGCGAAAAGAATGTTATGTTGAGATACACCTACTGAACATCTTTAAATTTATTGAAGGTATCTTTTAAGTGTTATTATAGTATATCTCACTTTAAATATTTAATTTGAAGCACTGTAATAAACGTTTGTTTGAATTTTTAGTGATGTCATAATAGCGAGGTCAAAAGATTAGACCTTCTTGGATCTGCGAACAACTTGGATTTGCTTGGGTATGACTTAACTATAGACTAACAGCGTGAACATGCTGCATCCTCGAAGGAAACATTGCGTTTTTTGTGCGTTTTTGCTCATATCTTGGTAGTTAAGCACGCCATCGGGATAAAAAAATGCAGGCGCAAAGTAGATTAAATTTGTAATTAGGAACTCTTATAAAAAGTTGGCAATAGAACAATATTAATGGTGTGAATATACGCTAGGGATAAGTAAGGCTACTCCATGCTATTAATGAGGCTCTTTCATGAGCCACCAAGAACATTAGGAATTAAGAAATCCCAGCTTAATATTAATTGCTGATTGTGGAAAGTATATACTCAGCTATTATAGTAGTCACG
>JARJDU010026329.1:0-53763 GCA_030264695.1 Lissagria laeviuscula | reverse complement strand
CTCTAGGTGCACTTGGTGCCACAGCGGCTAGATACTGCATTACCAATTTGGTGCTTTCCGTTTTGCCGCTGTGGCACCAAGTGCACCTAGAGGACAAGCCTTAGTAACCGAGCAGATTCTAGAAGCAGCTCCGCTATTAGAAGCTTTCGGCAATGCTAGAACTGCTCGCAATGATAACAGCTCCAGGTTTGGCAAGTACCTCGAAGTGTATTTTAAGAATGGTGCCATTGTTGGCGCACGCGTCACTCAATACTTACTCGAAAAATCGAGGAATGTTACCCAAGCACCTGGCGAACGCAACTATCACGTCTTCTATGAGATGCTTGGAGGCCTGAGTACAGCCGAAAAACAAAAGTACGGCTTGGTTAGTGCCGATAAGTATTTCTATTTGAACCAAGGTGGTGGTGATTGTAGTCCAGGTCATTCGGGCTCAGGCTCCGATTGGGGTGCTTTGACCCGGGCAATGCAAGTGTTGGGCATTGGCGAGGCCGAACAAGAAGGTATTATAAAAGTACTTGCGTCAGTGTTGCACTTGGGCAACGTCTATTTCCATCGTAGACAATTAAGGCATGGCCAGGAAGGCGTTGAAGTGGGTTCCGATGTCGAAATCAAATGGGCGGCACATCTTTTGCAAATTTCGCCATCTGGGTTGCAACGCGCACTTACATCGCGAATTACGGAGGCGCGATCCGAGCGTGTACATAGTCCGCTAAGCATCGATCAAGCCTTAGATGCGCGAGATGCATTTGCAAAAGCCTTGTATTCGGCTTTATTCAATTGGCTTGTCACTCGGGTCAATTCAATTGTGCAACGTGGAGGCTTGCATGATGCAGCAAGGATATCCCTGCTAGATATTTTTGGGTTTGAGAACTTAGCTGAAAATTCATTCGAGCAATTGTGCATTAACTATGCTTCGGAATCGTTGCAACTCTATTTCAATAAGCATGTCTTCAAATTGGAACAGCAGGAGTATGCTAAGGAGCGATTGGAGTGGACGAATTTGAGTTGGAATGATAATATGCCGGTCATTCAGTTATTGGGCAAGAAACCTGTCGGTATCCTGCATTTGTTAGACGACGAAAGTAACTTTCCTAGAGCTTCGGATTCTTCTTTCTTAGAGAAATGTCACTACAATCATGCTCTTAATGAGAACTATTGTAGACCTCGAGTAGGCGCTCGTGAATTTGGAGTAAGTAATTTTACTTTATTAAATATAATATCAGCATGTTTGTGAGATTGTGCAAAGGTTTTGGAACTATTTTTGCTTTTGAATAATATGAGCATCTTACTTTTTTTTTTATAGATTCGTCATTTTGCTGGACAAGTTTGGTATCAAGTCGATGGCTTCTTAGATAAAAATCGTGACATTTTACGTCCGGAAGTTGTCGAATTACTTGCATCTAGTAAAGAACCATTGGTATCCAATATAGGCAAACCATTGTTAACTCAAGCCCAGACAAGAACATTACCAAGAGGAGCTAATGGAAGATTTGTTACTATGAAACCCCGAACTCCTACTGTAGCAGCAAGGTAAATAAAATAAAATTTAAAAAATGGTGACTATTTGAACGTATACTTGTTTTTAGATTCAGTGACAGTTTGCAGCAGCTCTTAGATTCCATGTCACGATGCAATCCATGGTTCGTTCGTTGCATTAAACCAAATAATGACAAATCTCCAATGCGTTTTGATATGCCCATTGTCCTAGAACAACTTAGGTATTCCGGGATGTTAGATACAATAAAAATTCGTCAATCCGGATATCCGGTACGTTTCAAATTCCAAGAGTTCGTCGATCGTTATCGCTATTTGCTTGTTGGTAAAATTCCTCGAGGAGCACCATTCCGTGATTTGTCGCGTGCTATTTTGGAAAATACCATGGCAACGGGCACACCAGGACCGGATTACCAACTAGGAGCAACTCGCATTTTCATGCGCGAGGCACTAGAAAGGCAATTAGAAATCGCACGCAGCGACCAACTTCGTGATGCTGCGTTGATTCTGCAAAAGAACATGCGTGGTTATTTGGCACGTAAGCGTTACTTAAATGTACGAAAGAGTGCAGTCACAATTCAGAAGCACTGGAAAGGTTTTAATCAACGCAAGAAATTCAAAACTCTTCGTAATGGAATAATTAAAGTACAGGCATTGCATCGAGGGAAATTGGAACGAAGGCGATTTAAAGCGAGTAAAGCTGAATACAAACGACGTGTGGAGGCTGAAAAGTTGGCTAGAGAACGTGCTAAACAACGCGAACAAAGGGAACTCAAGCAGCAACAGGAACAACAACAACGTGCCAAAGCACAAAAGCATTCAGTCAATCATTTAGAAATACCTGCAGAACTGGCATTTATATTTTCGAAACTAGATGGCTACAATCCACCTCACACCGAACGCAACTTAGTTAAAGTTGTAGGTGGTGTTACTGGACAAGCTCCGAATGTACCATTGCCACATGATTTAAATCAATTTGAGTTTGCTAAGTTCACTTCAGTTTATTTCAAGGGTTCCGATTTGGGTGTTAAGAAAGAACCCATATCAATGCCATTTTTATCGAAAGCAGCTGCCAGGGATCAAGATTTCCAGGATGCTGTTGCATTGTTCAAGCTTATCTTACGCTGGAGCAACGATACGCAACTGACTGGTGCCCGTGAGAGAGCACTTGCCGATTACATTGTTCATAAAGGATTGAACTCAAGAGGCTTGCGTGACGAGCTGCTGGTGCAGCTAGTTAACCAATCCTGGCAAAATGAAAATGCCGATCGTGTTTGGCAACTAATGTCTCATTGCTTAAGCTGTTTCCAGCCAAGTCCAGCATTAAGCAAATATCTATTGCGTTACGTCACGGATCATTCGCCACCGATCTGTAAAGAAAACTTGCAAACCAAACTAATGCGTGGTTTACAGAAAGCACCGCATTCGAGAACACTGCCACCAAGTCTTCTCGAATGGCGCAGTAATAGACAACGCTCAAACATGGCGTTGCCTTTGACTTTATCAGATGGTAACATCTTGACTATTACCGCCGATTCTTGGACCACATGCGAGGAAGCTGCCACAGTTGCAATAAGTTCGCTTGGTATACCGGCTCATGGCTGGAGTATTGTTTTAGATGATGCTGGCGCCGTTACTGATTGTAATGGTCATGATTACATTTTTGATTTAGTATCTGAACTGGAATTATGCCCGTCATTCCCAGTGACGAGATCGCAAATATTAAAGACTGGCGAGAGGCGGTATTCGCAAGCTGAAGTTGACCATATGAACACTCCAATGAGGCCACAAGTACCGCCGCCAGAACCACCAACTGCTAGAAAACTATCGAGGCAATCCAACTCTCCAAGCACAAGTCAACAAAATGCTTCAAGGAAATCGTCGAATCATGATTATTCCGAGTCTCCTCGTCACACTAGCACACCAGCCAGAAAATCTTCCCATGAAGCACTTTCTAGAAGTTCAGCCTTAAATGAGAGGTATTTCGATATTGAGAAGGTGAGATCGAGGAGTTTGGACAATTTATTAAGTGAGCCTGAACCAACCAATTTGAGCGAATTGGGCTTAAGTCAGAGCAGGCTAAACGATCGCTATCACTCTGTTGAGCAATTAGCACCTATTAAACCTGTACTTGCAAATACGAATTATAAACAAGAGATAGATTTTGAGTATCCGGACATTTCAAGCATCAGTACTAGCAATCGCGGTGGGCCGAGGTATATCAAGAGCCAGTATAGTGGTAAAAAGGCACCTCCTGGCTCACATTCCAGTCGTGCGCATATTGAGAAATCAGAGTTTGCCGTTCGCAGCTCAGCCATGTCTGATACGAGCGAAGCACCCAGTTTGGCAAGTCACGTGCGTCGTGTCCGTGTACCAAGTCAAGCATCTGATGTGGACCAATTTCTGGACGAATTGTTTAGCCCTGTGCTTGATGGCAACTTGGATGAATTAAGCGACGCACGGTCACTAGCTGCAAGTATTAAAGGTGGTGGAAATAATCCACGGCCCAAAAGTAATCAAGCCAGCTCAGCACTCGACAAAGAAGTAGAGACAATAACAACTCAAAGCAACGATGACAATAATGTAGACGACTACATCAGCGATTTATTCCGGCCGATATTCATTAACGAAAGTATTCGGACGTTAACTGAAAAGCATCATTTAGTCGAGAGTATTAAAGGTGGTGGTACTGCACATCAGCCTAATGGCGCCGGCAGCTCCAGCTTTAATTACAACGCTCCTGTTGTGAGTCCACAACCTATGTTAATGCCAATGCTGAGTTCACCACCTGAAAGCTTTCATAGTGTGTTCAACGGTCAGAATATTTCTCTTCCTCCGAATGGAGATATCGCTGCGTATCAACAGAATCTTCAGCGCGCTTTCTTGCAATCTGCGATGGCTCAAAATATACAGATACAACAACAGCTCTTGGCTCAGAATCAAGCGCTGCAACAATTGCTCACTCAACAAACCAATGAAGACGGAACTGTGACCACAACCAGAGCACAAATTCATCAACCATCGAGTCCAATTAGGAAGCCAAGTTTTAATGGCAATCGGAAGAGCAGCTCCCCGAGTGATTATAAAATCCGAAAGCCTAGCATGGAAGTGAAAAACGCCGTCCCACCTCCACCACCAATGCCTCCACCATTGGACAGTACTGATCCTTCTGGCACCAGACCATTCTTGGATCCATACGGTCGTGCGAAAACTGTGCGCATTGGAAAATGGAGATGGCCGCCACCGAAGGATGGCACCAACGTGGAAAATGGTGAAGATTTCTTGCAGTTTAAAATGCGGCAAAATCAGCGTAAGGTCACCCCGAATAGGGACTCCAATGGTCATTCTGGAGCAGAATGGGAAGAAATTGAGTTCGAACCTATTGTAAAAGAACCCGAGAAGAAAGTGTCTGCGAAAAGAAGTTTTGACATAGGTGCGAACCGTCCGTCGCCAGGTAGCGTGGGTAAATTAAAGTTAAGTTCAGAAATGCGTCAGCGGTTGGAACAAGTCACCGCCAATCATTCCGTGCGATCGACAAGCAGTAAAGTTGACAAACCGGCTCGTGTAGTTAATAAATTAGAGGATACACGAAAGATGATGTTGGAACAACAATTGGGCGGTCGATGGGGCGAATCGGTTGATGAATCTAGCGGCCCGCCCAGTCCAGTCACGCCATCGCAGGCACGCAAGTCACCGGTGCAGCCCAGTTGGAACAATTGGAAACCTGGACCGCCACCACCTCCCATTGGACCTAACTCATTGCCACCGGCACCCACTGGTCCAGCTCCACCTCCGCCAGTTCGTCCACATCAACCTCCCGCGCCTATTGAGCCGCGAGAATCGTTCATGGCTCAACGGCAGGATCGCGACACGTTCGGAGTTCATCAGAACCGAGCAGTGTTAAACAGCAACTCAAAGAGAAATTCCTTCAGTGCCAATTGGGATATCCATAGTAATATTACGCAAGACACGCAAGATGACACAACGAGTTGGGCGAAGGATCTGGACAAACATGACGGGCGCATGTCCCGGGATAGCTGGGAAGAGGGTGAGAATGATATGAGACGTATGTCGGCTTTGTTAAATGACCGGTGGGATGATGACCAGAAGGTGAAAGGGCGAAATGAGTCGAATGATAGACCGACATTCCGAACGCATCAATATAGCAGCAAGGTTGAGAAAGAACGCGAAAAGAAACATTCGGTGTCCACACAAAACACGGACAAGAACGATGGAGGTAATTACTTTATAACTATACATTGTAGAATAATTATCTAATTATGTGACTTATTGTTGATTTTTTAGAGTGGCCGGAGTTCATGCGTCCAATCAAAACTCCGCCAGCATCTAAATCTCCAACCACAATACAAAAAGAATCGACCCCATCACCGAAAACTACATCACGACTTTTACCGTTGGGTAGCTCTGCATGTGTTACCTACAATCGGGTGTCTTGGAACTTACGAGTGCGAAAAGAAGTTTTCAGTCCTGCTGAACCTCTTGGACCACCAAATGCCCTGCATTTAATATTTTGTCAAATTGGCGCTGACGCTTTTGGAATCACAAGCACTATCAGATTAAGTCAAAATGAGCGTCGTGCTGGTGTGAGCATGCTGACTGGATATGGCGTCACGGCGGAAAACATCAATGGTTCACATCGGGCTAACGTGAAAAGACAAGTTGTGGAATTAGCACGCACTTGGCCTTTATACTTTGCTAGGTTCTTTCCTGTATCAGGCGCCGCTCAGGTAAGAAATCTAGTTTATTGCAATACAAAAATATTTTGTATTCTTACATAATATTTATGTGATGTTGCAGTTCTCTGAGGTTCAACTATTTGCTGTATCTCACTGGGGAATTCATTTGGTCAAAATGGAGAATGGAGGGTTGCAAGTGATTCGTAGTGTTTCATTAAGTGAAATTACCACGTGTACTGCACCAAGACCAACTACCATCAACATAGAAGGCGCTCAAGGGCGGATTTCTTTACATGCTGCCCGAGCTCAACAACTTTCAGAAATGGTGACCAAATTCTGTGCTGAGAATAAAAAGGTAAGTGTAAAGTAAAGATTAATTATTAATCTATATATCTTACATCACATTATAATTCAGGACTAGATATTTTACTTAGAAACATTGTGATCACAAACAAGTGCAAGTACTTACTTGAATTGAAACACAACCAAACGAGTTTTTTTTTGCGATTTCTAAGTCGTTCTGATGAAATCACTTTTAACTGCTAGGATGTATTAAATGTTTTAAATAGTATGGAGTCTCATCTTTTTATGGACATTGCATGTTTTCTCTTAACTTCTATAACTTTTTTTAAATCAATTATTTTGCAAGTCGAAACATTGCGAAAATGCTAGATATTATTTCCACCTAAATTATGAGTAAATTGAAAAAATAAAATTGATTTCTATAATGTAAAACAACAACAACAAGGTTTCCGAATTTACTTGTTTAACAATTTGTGCTTCATTGGGAAAATAAATCTAAAAAAATTGCTATCTTATTCGACCGAGCCATGCCAGGTTTTAGTGAAGAGTAGGATAATTCATTTGTAGGCTTTATGTACAAGATAAGCAGGCCTACCTATAGCTAAAAGTATATGTAAATTGATACATCTCTTCATACAAATTGCATATATTATTACAAAAATTCAATTATTGCAGTAATCTATTTTGTTTGGTATATCGTTTTCAATATATAATACAGCCAGACTGGACATATTTTTTCTGTCTAATTGAGTTTCTTAAATAGTTTTTTACCCGTTTAAGAACATAAAAAGAGCTTTCTTCTAACGCATTACACACTAAGATGCACAAATATATTTTTAAAGTTATGTCGACATACGGAAATGTTGACCCAATCCTTCCTTGAGTTGCCTTACACATTTCCAAAGGCGACTGTAAATTTTCTTCCTCTGCAAATTGAATTGAATTAACTCTTCCTCGAAGTTATTTTTATCAATGTCACCGGAATTAATTAGATTCTGTATGCATGAATCACTCATCTGGTTAGTTTACTTTTTAATTTCGGTTTATAAAGACATCGAAAATTGGAGTAATGGTTGTGCAACGGCATACAATATTAATTTCAGTTTATCACAAACAACATTAATTTGTTATTTGTCGACCAGTTTAAAGATCTACCTATGCGGATGGTATACAATACTTAAGCAGTGTGTTTTGAACATGGGGCCCTCATATGCCTGGGGCCTGATGCCGATGTAATCTTTGAACCTGGCTTGCGTTGGCACTGCTTTTCACTGAAATTTAATTTTTGGGAACAGCAAAACAGGATAGTGAAGATTGGCTAATATTTAGTTTCATTAAACGTTGTGTGGGTTAGTGATTTTTGGCTAGGGAGCTTGGGAAGCTATGTTTTTTCAGAATAAAATATTTTCAAAAATCTTGCATAGTAAGTAACGCGGAGCTGCTAAGGAGGGGACTAACTTCGTACCCCACCTTTTACCTTTGTTCTGTAGGTGAAACTAGTACCTACATATTCAATTTGCACAAATAAAACGCGATAACGAACTTATTCCGTTTATAGAGTTACCGCAGTAAATATATTGAATTATGACGTGCAGGAACAATTTAATTACTGAAATCAAATTGAATAATTTTTATTGGGAATCATAAGCGTCATGCAGCTTGGGTGCACCAGTCGATAAGTTAATTAATGTTATTGTAGATTAGAATTTCAAAACGCGCGTGCTATAACAACGGCAGTAATTAAACGATGAACATATATAAAAGTATACTAATTGCTTAATATGCTCTAGTAATTTTTTGAGAGCTCCAATCTCCTAATATTACCTGCAAAGCGTCGAGTATAGCAGGATTTCAAATCTAGAAGCATGAAAAAAATTATTATTATTAAAAATTCATTCGCATATAGATGAGGCGTAAGGTTGCAGCTTAAAGAACAATGAGCGTTTAAATGAAGAATGGACTTAATTATTTTTATATTGTACTGCGACTTGTTCAGGATTAGTGAACAATTTACAAGGATTACTTATAATTGATTAGAAGATACGTATTTGAATAATTATAGTTTTACATGTAATGTGTAATTTTGTACTACGAGAGAATATGCGATTCTAGGATTATTTTAGTTAAATATTTGTTTAATAAAGTTGGAGAGATTTCAATTAACCATGACGTTAAAGAGAAATAACGGAGACAGTGTTTATATTACAATTTAAGTTCATAAAGCGAGTAAAGTACAGTGGGGTAAATGCGGACCGGTTTTTGTTAAATTCTGTAATAAATTTAAAAAAAAAATGGTAACGCATTTATTCCGTTTACACACTTTGCCCCACTGCAGCTTATGAACATAATTATTTTTTATAGTTGGGTAAAACAATCAAATAGCATAAGTGACAGTGGCGTAACTATAGGGTGGCAAGGCTGGTAAAATGCCACGGGACCTCGACCCCTTCAATTGAGAAGATGATCGAGAACTACAATTTTATTATGTTATTGGTTTTCCATTGCAAAATTTTACAAACTATCGATACAGTCTTTAAAGCACTTCAGTCGGAAGCCACCGAACCTTCAAATGCATTAAAACGTTTGAAAACTTGTCCGGAGGAATTGTAAAGGTATCGAAATGAATTTAGAAATTTAAAAACGGAAGCAAATAATGCTCCATCATGCCTGAATTTTCTATAACTCGTCTGAAATACTATTTTGGTGAACTTTGAGAAGATAACGTCTTCGAGGTCTGGAAATTTGGTTGAAAGTGAACATATTTTATCGAGTATTGGACATCATTATTTAACAATTGAAATCGCGTTTCCTTCCAATGAAATTGTTTAAAATTTTTATAAATATGTAATACCTATGTCTTTGAAATTTAAATTGATTTAACTAAAATGTACAGTATACTGTTATAGAAAATTATTCAATGAATTTGAGACGGGCAACAGATAGTATAGTTACGCCACTGATAAGTGGTCACATTTCTAACAAATTGTCACTATTAATAAAATGCCATAAAGCATTTGAATTCATCCACGCTTGAAAACCATCAAGGATTTTGTCGGTTTTGTTTTGTGTAAGTTTTCATATTGTTTAGAGAGAACAATGGGTTTTGAGCGACTGAACAAAATTCATTATATAATGTATATGATGGTCCTATCTTTACATATACGACAGTGTTATAAGTACGTAGATCCCACCTGAAAATTTCATCAAATTAAAACGACATTAAAATGATATAATAATAAATCTTTAGCTGTACGCTTGTAAAGAATTTGGACAATGCTTGAGAAATTTTTATAAACGAAGAACAATGCGAAAGCAACAAATAAATTCAAAATAATAACGCAAATTAGAAGGAATCAACGAAAAATATATAACATAAGCAACGGATAATTTTTGAATAATTAATTCTCAGATCCGACAATCAAATTTAAGAGTAGTGTATTCATTTACTACAAACGACTAAACAACAACCTTTGTACGTTCGCAAAGCAACGGAAATAATTAATTTAAGTCGACTAAATATTTAATTACATCGCATGCGAATCACTCCGGCGTGCTTTGGAATAGATTTAACCCAAATAATTGCTCATTGCTTAAGCTAAACACTAGGCTGTTGTATGTTATCTTTTATGTCTTCGTGACTGCACAAATCTTAATTCGCAGACGAACTACACTTAAGTCGCATTGTGTGTGCTTAAGCATTTGTTGCCACTTCCCTCTGTCTATGGTCAGTAGTGGGTCAGTGTGACTATTAGAGCTTGATCTGAGCAGCTCCGCGAAATTCACCTTCCAAGTCCACCTGAGGTTGCTCATTAACAGTACATGCGAGTACACTTAATTTGTTAAGCATTGTACATTGACGTACCAACCTCGGTTTTGCACTGCAGCGTTTTCTGCACGGACTTCCACCACTTCTTCGTCGAATCGCGTCCATGGAAGAAGGCATAATGTACGCGAACATCCGCGCCAGGTGACCGAGCCGGACACTCGGTTCGTCTAACAATCTCATTTTATATCATACCACGCGTCGGTTTTCACGTACGGTGGCTCGCTTTGCGCGAAATTGTTTGTGATGCGTCAACATGGCGACTCCAACGTACAAAAGTTTCAAAGATTTATCAATCACCAAAAACTTCAAGTCAACTTCTTTGGACAGTTTGGCCAATTCGTCAAATCCATCCGATTGTCAGAGTGACGACAGTCACGACTCGGATTCCGATAGCAAGTCAAAGAGTTCCTTCGCTGTACAGTGCGAGGTGTATACGGAGAACAATAATTCTTTTGCGAGCATTCGTTCGTGGACAAAGTCCGACAGCTCGGAGGCTTCTATCGAATACGACGATAAGAAGTCGACTGATAAACGCATGGAAACAATCCCGGAGGAATGCTCGGAGCCTAAAGTTTCCGTTAAGGAAATCCTTGCGCGATTCGAAAATCTCAAGAAGGGAAAACGCGATAAACCACAGAACGGCGCGATTCTCAAAGATATTCCAGCGCAACCACATAATGTCGACAATCAAATTTGCGTTCCCAATAATGTGCTAGATAACTTTAAAAGTTGTAGTGATGAGTTTACTAATAATAATAGTGCGAATAGTAAGAAGAGTGGTGCTTCTATGCTCCTCCAACACGTGTGTGAAGACAAAAGGAATAAAGATGTTGAACACCCCAGGGAGAAAGAACGGGAAAAGCGCGATGTTAACAACAATCATTACAATAGCAACGGTCATTTAAATAAAGCGATCGACGGTTGTAGCAAATCATCATGTGTTGATTTACCACAAGGGATGCCAATCAAAGAAATTAGCAAGTCTTTGGATGAACCAAAAACACTGAAACCACAATGTGTGGAATTGATTAAGAAAGCCAAAGATAAAGTAGCGAAAGAGCACGGTAATAATACGGAGGTAATTTTCATCTGCATAATTATTTATTTATTTATATCTACTCTGCAATTAACAAATGCGCATTTTGTTTAATATAAACATGCAAATGTTGAAATGTAGGAAACCGGTCATTACGCAAAGATTTATGTTTATTGTTATTTGCTTACTAATAGGTGCCATCATCGATAAATTTATATTTATATAAGGTACGAAAACATATTAATTAACCTGTGATTTATTCTTATATTTGCGATAGAAAAAAACAATAAATATTGAAGCAACCGCCATCGCCATTGGTATTAGTTTATTTATTATTTTGATTTGGAAAGTCATGCATGCTTTTTTTTTTAAATAATCAATTAACAGTGCATCAAAGTAATATGCAATTTGCAATTATTTTTTTACCATTTTGGCATTGATAGTGGTTTACTAGATTTTTAGTTTTATTCAGGCAATTACATTTTATTTATTATTAATTTATTAAGGTTTATTGGAACATAGTCTCATCATTCATTAATTACTGTATGGTCGTGTTTAACTATCGGACTCGAACGAATCGAATTAATTAAATTTCACTCAGTGAATAGGCCTTGTGCTTAAGATTTATTAAACAAACTATTGTTTCTTTTGATAATAATATATAGTTTGTGATGGAGGCGTGAGGTACATGAACCGTTTTGGAATAGTTTTAGGTAAAAGTGAATTAAATTTTAGTGGTCACGTACCATGAAATAATCGCATTATGTTTGCCATAAATTGTTACTAATTTTAAATTGTACTCAAGCTTTCCTTAGTCTCTCTTAAACCTAATAAATTACTACTGATTTTCTAAATCTTCATTTAATATATTTGGTATATAGTTTATATTATTTAAGTGTTGACGTTTCTGGCACGAAGTTAGCTCTGGAAAAAAAACATAAAAATATTATATTAATTAAGATGCTTTTTCCAATGGCGTACCTATAGGTTAGCTATTGGAAACACTTGGCAAGGGAATACAAAGAAGTTAGATTTGAATGAATGAAGGGGTGCGAGAATGTGAGATAGTGAGATTTTCTTCCCTCACTCATCCACTGCTTCACATTCTAGCGCCCCTTAGTACCAATCGTATATTTATATATAATATTAAGAAAAAGATCGAGAACTACAATTTTATTATGTTATTGGTTTTTTATTACAAACTATCAATTCAGCCTCTAAAACACTTCAGTCTAAAGCCAGCTTATCAAATAGCTTAAAACGATTGAAAATAGTATAGCAGACAAGTGGTTTATCAAGCCTGAATAACCTAAAACTCGTCAGAAGTAGGTGAAACTCCGTTTTGACGAACTTTGCGAAGATGAGCGTCTTCAAGAGGTATTATTAATCAACTGAAATCGCG
The DNA here is from genome assembly GCA_030264695.1 of Lissagria laeviuscula. Lineage (NCBI taxonomy): Eukaryota > Metazoa > Arthropoda > Insecta > Coleoptera > Staphylinidae > Lissagria > Lissagria laeviuscula. Next base: position 41,005 of record JARJDU010026329.1, on the reverse strand, counting down.
TTTCCTTCCAATGAATGAAATTGTTTCCAATTGCAATGTTTTGCAACCTGTCACTTTGCAAAATTCAATCGATACTGCTTTATTAAAAAGCTCTAGAATTTGTTGAATTATATAGAAAAGCAGCACATCCAACTCATTTGCCAGAGAAATTCTTAGTTTTCGGTCGACCTTTAGAGACAAAATAGAACAGTCTTAGTGTATGAGAGAACAAGCTGATTTGTTAATAATAAAGAATCATTTTATGTCATGCAGCTTTCCTGAAGTATGTACTGCATTAATATTATTTGTTAGAATTCGTGTGAATACAGCTAATACTGAAAGATCATTTTTGAAACTAAAATTAATGAAAACCTTTATGAAACGAGACCAGCTACGTTTCTAGGCTATTCTGTCTATTGAAAATTAAATGGCCCGATCTTTAAACTTTGATGACGTTATTAATACTTTTGGCGTAAAGAAAGCACGGAGAAAAGAATTTTATTGATAAATATTAATATGAAAATGTTATTTTATTATAAATATGTAATGGCCATCCATGGTTTCGAAAACAAACTAGATATTTAACTAAAATGCACACAGTATTACTGTTGGGTAACTACTCCAGCGATTTATTAAAATTAAACTACCCTACTGGCCTCTTCACTACTAAACCGGAAGCTGCGATTATAAAAGGATTTGAATAAAAAATTTGTCAATTATGCAATTTTTGTAGATTTAATAATCGACAGACATTGAAATATCTTCCTCAAATTCACAAAATAATCATTTTAAAGTCAATGTACTCAATCTGTATGTATAAAAAACTTAATTAATTATTGTTTCATTGATCGCGTATGTTCCTTATAATTTTTATACAATATTTCATAATTAATCTATAATAGAATTTAAAACTTTATTTGAATTAATTTTCATAAATAGTAATTAAAATGGAAATGTAATAAAGCAACTTTCCGTGAACACTGATAACACGCAACCAATTTACTGTATATTCTTGATTCTTACATGTAGATTAATGTAAATGATTCGCATGTTTTCCGTTTTGTTGTTCTGCCGAGAATGCAACGCACAATTTTAATATGCATTCGCCTGTTTATCCATCTTCAGTCATTAACTGTTTGTTTGCTCTGGATCACGTGTTTCAATGCATGCGTTACGATTTCGCTCGTTTATTTCTTTCATCGATTATAATTAAGCAGCGTTTGATTTTAAAACGGAATCAAAACGCGGACGTTCATACAGCGTAATTGTTATGTTGCCGTGCCATTAATATGTGAGCATGTAAACACGATGGAATTGATTCAAGTAGATTAGAACAGGATTGTATTTGTCGCAGAACGTTTAAAAATGCAAGAAAGCCTGTTAAAATTTACATAATTTGCTTATAATTATTGCATACAACAACAAATGCAATCTTAATACATTGAAAGTATCTTTAAACTACAATTTTCTTTGATTAGTCAAAGTTGACTCTTCCAAATAGTAATAAATGAAATGGAATTCTCAAGTACTTTCTTCAGAAAGAGTTTTCCTGATCCCAACATTTAACAAATTGCAAAAAAGTTGTTGCACCTAAATGGAGTGAAAGTATGACAAAACCTGACACTCAATTGCAACATTCTTTTCCAGATACAAAACAAGTCTCCAATTCAAACAAGGATTCCACCGTCAACTAATAAAAGCGTTGAGCGCACTGAAACAAATGTGGTGGTTACATCGCAACAGGAATCCTCCAGGATGCCAACTCGTGGCAATGGCACCCAGTCGCCATCCAGCCCACCACCACCATCTGGGAAATATTCATTGATGCAATTCGCCATGCAGAATTTCCGTCAAACCTCCGAGTAAGTATTCAATTTTCTTTGTACATAATTAGATTTTGCGCTATTGTTCGCTGTTGTACGCATCGCATATATGCAGAATAATTTGTTTCCACTGCGTTGCGATCACTAATTAGTTAGTTCTATTCCTTTTGATGCATTTGCTTGAGTCACTTGTAATTCTATTTTTCATATGCTCATATTTGTGGGGCTCATGTTAGTTCAGCTACATAAATAATGCACAAGTTAGTGGACTGCATCATCCGACCGTTGCTATAACGATACATTCCTCATCGAGTGCAATATTGTTGGAAAATTAGAAAGCATGATTTCTGTCAGGTCGTTTCTATGTCTGTATTTAGAGTTAATTTGTTATCCTGTTCTCATCGCACATACTGTTTCTTACTCATCATTGCAATAGCTTTATGGTGTTTCTGCGTGCGCAACATGGGCATTTTACTACACCACGTTTGATTGATAATTTTCTGGCTGGCGATGATGTGCACTTTGTTTTCTTTTCATTCCAGCAAGTATTGCATTTTCTTAGTGAGAGTCGTTTATCGCATAATTGCCCATGATAAGATTCTGTGTGGTGCAACATCTGGTACTTATATACGAATGCAGTATTGTGTGGAAGGTCAAATCCATCATCATTCGAATTGTGCAAAAACACAATTTTTCTCCATTTATGCATTCTATTATCATATACAATATCAGTTTCCTGTTATATCATTCTGTTTTTTATTACTGTTCTTTTTGTGTTTGATTGTAATTTATACGACACGGAGAAATACATAGCATTGAAGTTTCCTTAAGAATGGAATGAACAAAGTTAGCGTTACCGCTATTGCGCAAACACATTTTTGGCCTTTTTGTTCAAACTGGATGCTCGCAACTTTCATTTGAAGATTCCGCACTTTGCGTGTTACGTTTTAATGATTTACTTCTATTGTATTACGCTCTCCTCGCTCAGGTAAAATTGTTGCCCAAATTTCAGGTTTAACTTGCCAAGAAGAACTTGAGAGAGATTGTGTTTAGTCATTAACTCAAAACTACACACGACTACTCACCTATGATACATGCTTCTTCTATAATTTTATTAATTCAAAACTATATTGAAAAGTAAAAGTGTTAGTACACTTATTTATTTGCATGCTCTACAAAAATATAATGAGCATTATATTCCCATGCGGTTGGGAAGAAACTAATAATACCACACTACGCGTGAATCTTTTCTATTTGTATTAAAATAGGAGTATATAGTTCGCAACTAAACAATTGTTCATTTGGTTTGAAAATTGATCCAGTTCTTCATTTGCCAGCAACGAGAATGCAACAACGTTACTTAAATGATTTACTTAGACAACGAGTATGTGCGCAACTTTCAAACAAAATTTCCAAGTTCCGATCAAAAATGCTTCGACTTATATCAAAGAAGGTCTGAAATTGGCTCACTTGTTGTGTTAAATTAATGCAATAGTCAGTGATTGACGACAATATCAGTGAGATCAGTGTTAAATGTTTCGTTTGTTACCAGGTTGGAATTGTTGAAAATAGACTCCTCGTTGAAGTCCAAGGAGAAACGCAAAGAATGGACATGGAAGCAACAAACCGATTTAGTAAAATGGCAGGCCAATCCCATCGACGGACCGTTATTGAAGTTCGAGGAAATCGATCTTGGCCCCTTGGCGGTTGAGTGCTTCGAATGTATATTGCGTTATTGCGGGGATCTGCCACTAACGCCCGAAATGTCTGAAGTGAAATGTGTTTACACCGTTTTAATGGTAACTACCCACATTTTAATGTCTTGCTGCCCTTGTATTTACATAAGTAGATTTATTCTTTTTTATTTTATTTCAGCATTGTCATAAACATTTCCAACTTCGTGACGAGGTATATTGTCAATTAATGAAGCAAACAACAAGCAACAAATCTGACTCTCCAGAATCATGTCAACGCGCTTGGCGACTATTGTCCATCATCGCGGCGTACTTTGCATGTTCCGATACATTGGGACCATTCCTCATTGAACATCTAGGTAGCGCAGCAAATGATCGCCGGCGAATATGCCACGGCACAGCCGCAGTGTGCTTAGCAAATTTGCGCAAAACACAGCGCTGCGGTGGTCGGAAAAATGTGCCTTCTGTCGAAGAAGTGACCGCCGTCAGTGCTGGCCGCAGTGCACGTCGGCAAATCTACAGATTGCCAGGTGGTGCCGAGCGCGTCGTCAATACCAGATGCAGTACCGTTGTCGCTGATGTCATCAATGAGTTGTGCGGTTTGATTGGCGTGGCCAGCGAAGCCGAGCAGCAAGAGTTTAGCCTCTATTGCATCGTGCAAGGCGATGCATTTACAATGCCGTTGGCAGCCGATGAATACATTTTAGATGTAACGACCGAACTTCACAAAGCTGCGCAACCGTTCTATTTGATCTTCTGTCGATCTGTGTGGTATCATAGTCTGAAGCACGATGCTAGTCCTTTGTACACGGAAGTGCTGTTTAACCAAGTCGCACCTGATTATCTTGAAGGTCTCCTTCTTCGTTTGGCAAATCCAAATCTGCCTCCGAGCATTATCCGGGATATGGCTTTGATTGCAGCACTGTTGCACCGTGCTGCTGATCTGAATCATTCGCCAACGTTGAAGGAAGTCAAATTCTTATTGCCAAAGCCAGTACTGAGTTTACGAGAGCCAAGGCCTCCACAATGGTTGGCTCTTGTACAGACCAGTTGGGGACAAGCTGCGGGTCTCTCAGTGTCTCGAGCCAAACATCGTGTACTCCAAGTGTTGAGCAATTGGCAACTCTTCGGCAGCTCGTTCTTTGCAGTGAAGCGTGTACTCGGCGGCGATATTGATAATTGGCAAGAGCACATTTTAGCTTTAAATAGAAGCGGAGTTCATTTCTTGGATATGACCACACATGAAACCATCCATCATTGGCCATTTGCCGAAGTTATATCGACGAGAAAGGTGCGATCGGAAGACGGCGCGCTGTTTCTTGACATGAAATGTGGCAATTTGCTTCAGCAGAGAGTGACGCGTTTGCAAACGGAACAAGCACACGAGATTTCCAGATTAGTCAGGCAATATATTACTTTAGAACAAGCAAATAGTCCCAGAAGTCCCAAATAAACGAACTTGGATCATTTCGCGTTTGTGTTGAATGTATATATTATATAATCATTGCATCGAATTGTTTTTAGTATGTATTACCATTATATTAAATTAACGTGTATTGCGAATGCATATTGTTATTATTAAGTTACTTTTTTGTATTAGAAAATCACATATATAATTTTATTTACATTTGGGAGTTTATTATCGTATAATATTAACCGTTTAATATTCTACTGTATGAAATTGAGGTGTTTGTAATATTGCATTTATTTTCTAAAATATATTTAATATAAAATATATATTATTGGTGAATTAGCTTTTTAAACATTATTCAATTCTGATATAGTTGGAATCAATCCAAATGATTATTAAAGTTGCATGATATAATATCAGATCGACGATTATACTCAACCTGGTGAAACCTTAAGAGTAGGCCATCTTCTAATGGATTGGTGCCTCCTGGCGTCAAGTAAAATTGAAATTTTTGTATCGTCATAACTAATGCTAGTTTTAATTGAGTCATAGCCAATCGTTGGCCTAAAATAAATTGATATTAAATGAGTGTGAATTACAAATTGTTTTCTGTTAATTAAAATAGGAGAAGGATAGTAAGTCATGGTTGAAGGAAGTAGAAGAAAACGTGAAGAAGAAAAACGCCAGACAGAAAAACACACACAAATTACACTAAGGAGAAAAATGGGAACGATGGGAGGTGGCCAAACTCGATGCGAGTAGATTAAAATAGAAGCAAAGCAAAATTATACCTGGACAAGATCTAGGACCTTCTCCAAAAGGCAAATATACGCATTGTTTTTCAAATTTCTCCGTATTTTTTTCAGCGAAACGATCTGGATCAAATTTCTCTGGATCGGGATAGTATTTTTCATCTTTATGTATTCCTGATATTGACATTACCACATTCTCGCCCCTCTCAATATATTTGTCCACATGCGGCAACTTGTATTTTCTCGTACATTTCCGGTCTAGAACTTTTATTGGTGGATATTTTCTTAAAATCTCTTAAATATTAAAAAACAAGTTTGCATGTTATCTTAGCTGAACATGAAATTTATTTACCTTTTAGAACTTGTTCCAAATACTTTAAATCGCTCAAATGGTCATACCCAATATTTCCAGCATGTTTATCCATATTATGCCAAATTTCCATACGAATCTTATTCTGTACGTATTGATTCCTAGCTAGTTCGTATAACGCAAAACTGAGAACTTTCACAGTGTTCTCGTAGCCATGAATATAAAAAAAGAAACATTGATTTATTATATCATACATGCTTAACTTGTCTTCTTCAGGTCTATTGTCCGTTTCATGATCATGATTATAAAGTTCCATTAAAAGTTGTAGCAAATCTGTGTGGAGTATACTATTTTTATGACGTTTCTTAATAAATTTCAATACCACTTGTGCAAAGAATTCTTCCGTGTCTTTTGGATAATTCAAAACTCCATAATATCGCCATATATTTGGATATGTAAATTTCAAGTAATGTAATAGCAATTCTTTTTTGGATTTTTTCAATATACAATTTTCGAACCACTCGAATTCGTCGGTGGAATCCATTCCAAGAACACAGTTTATATACACATCACGAATAATATTTTCTACGAGATTCTTCGCATCGATACTTTGCCCTTGTGTAGCGTACAATTCCAAAACTCCGACAAGAGGTGCAAAACTGTTCACTAATGTTTTAAACAATAATTTAACTTTCTGAGGAGCTAATACCTTCTTTACTTTATACGAAAGATTTTTCCATTTATAACCATAGCAATTGTACAAATGTCCACTCATTTTCTGATCTTTCATATTGTGATAGGAGCAATGCATAGAAAAGTAAACAAAGTCTTTAATTAATATAAGTTGAATTAATCTATTATTTATGGGCATAAACAGCGGTCTTGTAAACAAGTAAATTCCGCCGTAGTGCACTTTGACATATTTGAAGTATTTGTAAAATGCTTCCACCTGTAATTCGACATTATTCTCTAAGATGTTTTTAAAACTCCCCCATGGCACTGTTGCAGGAAAAGATGCAATCTCTTTTCGTTTCCAGTAAGAAAACTTAATATTGCAGTAGGCCAATGTTAAACCAATCACAAAAATTATAATTGATATATGCCACATAGCAAATATTTACGTCGGTGTATCTGTTATATACTGAAATTGATAAAGTTATAGTAATCATTAAACTGTATTCCTGTTATCAATAATGTTTTAACAGATAATAAATAACACTTTTTTTTTTTTTAAGTGTTGATTATATATCGATTCCAAACGCTAGTTTAAGTGCTGAAAAAGTTAACAAAATCATTGCAAAAATTAAACAAAAGTTTATAATTACTGGAAATTAAAAGACTAAGAGAGATATCAGGAACAGTCAATATTTAGGGCAAAATTATTTAAAATATAACTATAGAGTGGCAGGGCTGGTAAAATGCTACGGTCCCGCGCCCAACCCCCCCCCCCCGCCAGAAGCCGCTAGCAAATCAAATGCAAAAATTAAGCAAGTTCACTTAAAAATAAGAGCGAGAGAGAAAATGTTATAGGTTTTCTATTTCAAAAAAACTATTGATTCAGCCACACACTTCAGTCTAAAGCCACCGATCTATCAAATAAATTGAAACGTTTGAAAATTTGTCTGGAAGAATTGGCAAGGTATCGACATGAATTCGAAAATTTAATAAAGGAAGCAAATAGTGTGGCAGAAAAGTGGTCCACCAATCCTGACTATTCTAAAATTCACCAGAGGAAGGTGAAACACCATTTTGACCAACTTAGTAAGCATGAGCGTCTCCAAGATTCGAAAAGCTTGTTTCTTCAATGAGTATTGGACATCATTATTAATCAACTGAAGTCGCGTTTCCTTCCAATGAATAAAATTGTTTCAAATATCTGATCTATTAGAAAAGCTTTAGAATTTGTTGAAATATATATTAAAATAGAAAACATATCTGAATTATTTGCTATGGAAGTTCTCAGTTTTTGGTCCACCGTTAGATATAGAAAAAAATAGAAAAGTCTCCGTGTATGAACCGACAATTGTTAATGAATTATTTCGTGGAAATTCCTTTAGACAAGGTTACCCTGTTTCTGATTGCCAGAGTTATCTCCAGTGATAATCTTGACGTCTTAGACAAGTAGTGAAACGACCACTAGGCAGGATTAAATCATTCTGGGAAAAGCTAGATATCACTTCACCCTTAGGACTTTTCACAACGACGTCTTGTTGCTCATCGTCTATACCATTTCAATGACGTATAGGTATTACCTGCACATAAAATAGAAGCTACAGTTTTTATCAGAGGTTCCTAATCTTTTTCGATTTGCAGCTTTCGTAATACATTCGATTTTTTCCGCGGCTTCCATAATGTATCAAATTATTTTTTGGTTTTCTTGAGAAATTAGAAAATCTACTTTTTAAAAGCGATTATAATGACACCGCGGCGGCTCCCCGGGGTGCCGCGGACCCAACCATGAATAATGCGCTTTTGTTAAAGGTAGTTACATTTAAAAATCTAAAAGTTTTTCTTAAAGAAAGTAGAGTAAAGTTGCACAACACTGCTCGAATGTTTATATTCACGAACAACAACAAGCTTATCTTATCTGCATATCGCGCACAAGCCAATCAGTCCATTCTGCTAGTGCCAAGCCTCACGTTTTCAGTCTTGTCATTCGCGCAAGTCGTTAGTTAGACTCTAAATCAACAATTTGCAACTTTTCTTGTTTTTTGTCATCCAATCGCTCTTTACTTCTAAACTTATTATCCTAAAGAAATATAAATAAACCCCTATTTGGAAGACGTTTAAATGGTTTGAAATCCTCCGGGGCAGAGGCGGATTCTTTAACTGACGGTCAATCTGCTTGAGAAAGTTGTAACAATTACAAAATAATTTATTTTCGTGTGTGGGTGTCAAATTTCCTCTTCCGTCCTCCTGGGCCCTTTCAACGAGGCAATAGGACCCTTCACTCTCTTCACAGAATAGAATAGATCAGTGCGAGTTTATGCTGAACGTTGTAAAATTGCCCTCGCTTATTTTATATTGACCGGTATACATTTCCTCTAGTTCATACTTATGGCGTTATTGTGCCCATTCTACTGAATCATCAAGTATTCGATACTGTTATCGTTTCAAACTTATGTTTTTGACAAAAGATTTAAGAACTGGCCATCTTTTGAAAGTTCATAGAAGGCAGACATGGACTTCTCAACAACTACGTACATGTGGCAACAGCTTGTTGAAAAATACTGTCTTAATTTCTAATCAACTAAAAAAAAAAGATTGCTGGCTTTTTGCTTTAGTCTGCTTACACTTTCCATATCAAAAACATTGTGAAACTTGAAGCTTTCAATATTTCAGAGGGCTCACTGACATCAAATTAATCTTTTACTTGCAGTCCCCCCCCCCACCTCTCAAATAAATATTTTTCAGTTTGATGGGGCCACAAAATTGGGAGGGGGCAAATTTATAGTTACGCCCATGCGTGGTGTGCTCTCTGGGTGACTGTAGTAGTTGTATGTTGCCTACCTTCTACTCTCAAAATCTAAGATATATATGTAAGAACTGTATTCTAAGCCGTTTTGGATGAGACTATCAAATTCCATCAACTTCATTCCTGTCATCATCACATTAATATTATAAAAATTATAAACAAACAATATCGTTTCTAACGTAACCTAAACCAACTTTCTTGATCTACGTCCCATGATTTGTAACTCAATCCTACATATATATAGATAATCTGGACTCGTTCAATTTTCTTGAGACCTGAGTCAAGAATGTCCCACGTAATTCTGGCAAATTTTAAAGGTATCTAGTTTGTCCTGGCTGTTTTTTAAATTATAATTTAATCGCATGTAACTTCTGAACCTATTATTCTATCTAAATACAATATATACTCTTTGTATAGCCCGTTATATTCAAATGAAAGAAATGTCCAGGCTGTCTTCTTTAACCATCGGAATAAGATTGAAATATAAGACAAAACATAAAAATCATTGCGTTTAACCTTCTATTTATCATTAAATCGCCTATAATTTTTGAATTAATTATTCTACAGAAACTTGTTATACTCCTTTAGTAAGATCATTAAACTCTCTTGTAAGAAGAGATCAGGATAATACACCAAACCCATGCGAAAAGGGTTAAAATAAAGACTAAACAATATTATCTAAAATTTCTACTGCTTTTACCACTTAATACCTCATTACTCGGAAACCAGTAAAAAGATCAATAGTAAAATTTTTTTGACCACAAAGTTTAGGATAATTTCTTTATCACTTAGGAAAGAGCTCAAATTAGAAGTAAACGTAAAATTTGCCAAAGCTTCTATATATTCTATATATGAAGAATATGGACCTATTATACATCCGTAAAGAGGCAATTATATTGATTTCAAAGTAATGTCTAGGATACCCGTTCTAACTCCCTGGAAAGAGCTCAAATTAATGGCTTAACATAACATTGATTCAATTTTCTTTTATTCTTTAACATTCGATCATCTATAACTCTTAAACTATTCATTTATTCCACAGGTACCTATTATATGCCGTTCGGTACCTATTATATGTTGTTCAAGAGGGTTTAAAAGAGAATAGATACGTTACTAATAAGATTTTTCAACATTATTCAAATTAGTAACGATGGGTTGTAAATTAATCTTATAGTCGTCTATATCAACTCTCAAACATTATTGTATTAACATGCAATTAAAGCCACTCTTATAACAATATCCAATATATATAAATATTACAATCAAACATACACATTGGTGGACTGGACTGGCGGGCAATAGGGCATTTGCCCGGTGGGCCGGTGGTCTGATTTACTGGTAAGCAAGTTCTTGCATAAGTTTTTTAAATATAAAAAGTTGTATATAATCAAAGTTATGCAAGTTCAATAAGAATTTAAAAAAAATTGGGGCCACCGGTTATCATTAGCTCGAGCCGTTTGAATTCGACAGTCCTCTCCTGAGCATACAGCACTTTCTTCTATAATACAATAGTTCAATAATTACAAATAAAGAACACCAACATTGAATATGTATTATAATAAGTTAAATTAACACATTAGAAGTATTATTAACGCGGCCCGTGGGCCCAAACGTAAAACCTTTTCATTTCTGGGAGGGCTGCTGGCTTATTCATTCATTATCATTCTGGGGAAGAGGGTCAGTGCTGGGAGAAAAGGAACAAAAGACTTCTACCAATGGCCCTAAGTAACAAAGTTCTTAGACGAATCTCGTTTAAACAAATTAGTACTTACTTCTTATCCAAGCAATTAAGCAAACGTGGCTACTATGATAACTGAATGTATTATATTTCCTGCAATCAGAAATGAATATGAAACTGGTATTTTCATTGCCAAGTCCAAAACTTCCAAATCTTTCTTGATCTTGTCTCATAGGCTATATAATCAGAACACTTTCATTGTGGTAGGAATTTTCATGAGCGTGGAATTTGGATGTATTGCAAGCCATAGCATTCCTTCTTTCATTCAATAATTCAGTGAAACCTAAAAGTTGTTCTTCTTCTTCTGCTGCAAATAAATTAATGGATTTTGTGACCACTGTAGTTTCCGTGGGAAGTGATTTCAAATTAACTTCCCCCACGGGTTACGTTTACCCAGTGTAAAATCAACCGCACTTAACATGGAGTGTGTGGAGTGTGTGTGTGTAGCAGCCCACTCTGGGTCAGACACTACCGTTGTAGATTAAACTTCCTTTTTCACCTTCGACCTTCGACCTTATCAGCAAGGGTGCTAGGAGCAGTTGCTCCAGTTGGCATAGCAAGCAAATGCTGTGGCTAAGGGATAATTTATAAGAGCCGAAGTCTGATAATGATTCCCCATTAGGCGTTGATGCCATCTTTGGAATATTTTTGCTTTTTATAATCTGTAGAAGATCATGGGTGAATACATAAAAACACATGTTTAAGTGTTGGAAGCAATTATATTAAACTTTACACATTATTTGATGTAAAGGAAAAGCAAACACAGATTAGAGTGTTATGATGAATTAATAAACAGGTCATATTTACCTGATGACTGCTCACACTGCTCTAGTGTCTTATGACTGGTGGGGCCATTCTCAGTACCAAAGAATGTTCAACAAAGAAAGGAATGCTCTCCAAGAACATCCATAAATTATCCATCACAATTGTCCATTATGATAAATTTAAATTGCATCTGAATATATTGTTCTTTAATTACATTATCGCAACAGTAAGCATCATTTTCTGTTTTGCATAATTAAATTAGCACGTACCTTAAGACTGTGGGTGCACAACTTGAGAAATACTAAGGAATGACCTCTGTAAAAAATATGGTATGCATTCACAATTGCCCATGTTATGTATTTATGTAATTCACCCCCAAAGAACATCTTTGTTACTTCAGACAAAAATCAAAATATTTATTTTAAGCATTGAGCAATGCTCAGTTTTAATTATCAGCAATTCCAGCAGGATCATTTTCTTGCCTCTAGGCGCTAGTGACAGGGGGTGCCGGATGTCATTTTAGCGTCTTCAATATTTTCTTTGCGTCTTTATGTGTGATATGTAAATTAGTTCAACTTTCATCATTTTAGCCATTTTCATTGTATGCCGGGTGTTTAATGCATTTTTCTGATTGTTCATTGTAGGGACATCAGAAGACTGCTGTTTCGGAGTATACGTTTCCTTCAGAGGGAGTCTCGCTTGATGTGTTTCTTTAACTACATAAGCAAGCATTTTATTTTTCTTCTCTAAAAAAAAAAACTGTTAACTTCAGTTCGCTGACGAGGACTTACAATACAAGTCGAAACGCGTCGGACCAAACAAAACCCGTCTTTCCCTAGTTTCTCGGATACAGAAACCCAGCTATCCTTCCATCTCTTTGGTGGTTTTCCGGTTGGCCTTCGCGTTGGTGGCCTGTTCTTACGCGCCCATCTTGCTAGTAAGTGTTTTCCTTTCTTTGGACGTGATCATCCCCGTGTCTTCGTCTTTTACTGGTCCACTTTACCACATGTTGCACGTCTAGTTCTTCTCTTACCTTACTGCTCCGCATTCTATCACTTATTATTAGTTACGCCCCTAATCATGCGCAACATCCTCATTTCAACTGTTCTTAGAGTTTGTTTGGTTATATATGTTTCCGCGGCATATGCGAGGGTGGCCCTTATGCATAGTTTGTAGAGCCAAATCTTTGCTTTAGTTGACATGTATTTGTGTTTCCATATGTTAGTGTTCCTGACATTATGCTAGTTTAAAAGGATCACTCTTCTGAAGCAATACACATTGGAATACACATGTATATTTTGAATTGTAACTAAAATGAACTGCCTTACACATTTGCAAATCATATCAATGTCGCCGGAATATGTATTAACTAAATTCTGTATGCATGAATCATACTCATCTGGTTAACTTACTTTTAAATTTTGGTTCATAAAGACAGAAAGAAATGTTTATAATGGTTTTATAGGCATCTATAGGCATCTATAAGCGTCTATTAATTTCGACTTAAATTTATCACAAACAACATTAAATTAATTACCGATAAAATTCTAACTTTATCGGATCATATTTTTCGAAGATCGAAGAATGACCAGCGACGTAAAATCTCAATAGCAGAGGTAAAATTAATTTTTATATAAGCACTGAAAGTTTGTCGGTAAGTTCTAAAATGTAACGTAAAAATTTCTAGCATGGGGGGGCCTTATGCCGCCATTAACTTTGAACTTGCCTTGCGCTGGCCCAGCTTATCACTGAAAAGTTGAAGAAATTTATGATGGTAATTTATGATAATAATTTTTGGTCTGGGTGTTTGGAAACCAATTTTTTTTGCAAAACAAATTATTTTCGAAAAATTTTTTAGGACTGGCGATTTTGCTCCCAATGTCCGGAACCCCCAGAACTTTCTTGGCTAGTATGTAACGCGCGACCGTACAACCCATATAGGAACAAAAACAATAAAATATTTAAAAAAAAACTACTACAGGCCATGTGTAAAATCTGATTGGATAAATAGGTCATTCTCATTTGTATTAATTTATTTAATATCATTTTCCATACAACAGTATATTGGCAAGACGTTTGCATTTACCAATATTTACATTCTACGTATCGCATCGACATTATACATCATGGATGTTTTAACATTAATATGAATGTGAAATCCAAAGGTACATTCTTAATTTCATTATTAGCTTCTTTCAGTAATAATAATAATTAACCAAATGAAATTGTTCTACCACGATATTATCAATAATATTGTAGTAATAATACAATTTATATATATACTCTGTCTAAACTACTACTTTGTACACAAATGATAATGATAATACCTACGATTCATAACAATAATAGAACAATCAATAATATTAATAATAATAATCATAATAATAAATGTTTTGACATTGATAAGACAGATCAAGTTTCTTGCTTCTGGTATAGTTATAACGTTCATTCTGAAATGGAGCAAATAATAATTTTAATAATGGTGATTGGTTAGTGACTTAATTCATATTACATACATTTTTGATACTTTTACATTATCTATTTATTCAATTAATAATACTTATTTTGTGTGTTTGTCGATGACGTTTTATAGATTGGAACGCCATTGCAAGTTATGCTGATAAAAATTTGAAAATATGAGTCTACATTTGTGCGAATTGATTATCAAATTTTCATTGTGTAGTTAAAACTTATAAGTTTATGACACAAATAGCGCCTGGAATATCAGTGATGTATGTTATAAAAACAATTTAACAAATATAATTATAATGTATATATAATTTGAATTTGAGTTTTGTTAGATTTTATTGTAATAGTGTTTCTTTCTTTCTCTATACTTACATTGAAAGAATACACGTATATGCAAAAGCAAAATGATACAAATTAAGGACTGAATAATTGGACTTTGAACGTATTGTTTATTTTGGACAAGGAAATGGTTCATGTATAATCACCAATGCATCTCAAATATCTACCACAAGGAATATTTCATTTCTATATAGGGCATTCATTAAGTTACAATTGCAATGCTTGCAAATAAAACAACATTAAGGTTTTAAGATAGTTATAAATCCATCTTATTTGGTTTTGTTTCAATTGTCTTTGTTATTTTGTTAGATTTGTTAACAATATGTTTATCTAATATTATGAGTGAAAAATTTGGAATGAACATTGCGGACTAAACTACACAATGCGTGGCTTAAAAATTAATTTGGCATTTTGTTTTTAAAACTGTCTACGCATGTTACAAAAATAGTCTTGTCTAAATTGTTCACATATATAATACCTTCAAATTTATTTTTACAATGTCTGTGTATAATCGATAAAGATGTACAAACCTAATATACAAGTTTCGAATATTTTACAACGCATTTAATTATGTTACACCAAGATATTTGATTACTTTACAAACAACTAGAACAAGAGTAATATTTTTTTGTGATAAAATTTGCAAAACGTATGTTTGTCAATTGTTTATTTATTCTTTTCCATAAATGTAAGAACGTCCCTGAAATGACCAGCACAGACTCAATCAACAAACATTGAACACACACATGCACATACAAAACACACACACACACACACACACACACACTGACATGACACTTTTACATTTACTACTATTATCATCTATTAATCTATCTATTGACTGTTCAGCACACACTAGATGACACATACCGATTTATTCAAATCAAATCCAATTTCAAATGAGCAAATCGACTCTTTAGTCATTTTGAACATTAATCGAATAATCACTTGATGAAAACCAGGATGACAATATAATATCTAGATAATTATTAGGGTAATTAATAATCACAAAGTAATAAATAATATATACAAAAGTAAGCTCTGAAAAACGCGCGTCGATTGCGAACCGATTCGATTGCAACAAGCTGCTCAACGAGTCGCTATCGATTCGATCGATTTTCATCGTGGTCGAGAAATCGCGGAAACAGCCACCTGTCGCGATTACGATGATTATTGTAAAGCACGTCTTGGCTGTTCGCTGGTACGTTTGTTTTCGTGACGAAGCGTCGATTCACCTGCTTCTTCATGTCTTGCAGGAAGTCTTTGAAGAGCGCCTCGTCGAATGTTGGCCGATCGGGGAATCGTATCGTATTGCTATGCGTTGTTGACGGTGTGTTCTTCTCATCGTTATCTTCGAAAGTCGTTTGCGCTAAATTCGAGTCGGTGACGGCGATGCCTTCTTCGTTCGTTGGTGGCTTGACAGTACTCGTGGGTATTTTGAAGAAAATTGCCTGTTGGGCCTCCAATTCTGTAGTGTCTTCAAACAAATCGGTGGTGACAGTATGAAGATCTTCATTCGAGGGTATCGTGCTTGTAGGCATATCGTCCTCCGTTTTCTCGTCGCCGAATCTAGGAGTCGTCGTAATATTATTTGGTTTGTGGGTCACGCTTTGCGTTATTGTTTGATTGGACATCTGTACCACCTGATCCTGATCATTAATATCGATCTTGGTAATGATCAGTGGTGCGTCCAAAAAACTTGATTTCTTATCCATATCCTTTTCGATTTTCATGGTGTCTTCAAACTGACCATTAGTGGGTGCAACAATAATAGATATTTTGTCTTGTTCAGGCTCTACGTTCAAAGGGATGTTCAGCTGGAATGGACCAGGTGTGGGCAGAGGTTCGTCGCCACCATCATCACCTTCGTCATCGTAATCATCTGTATTCCCGAAATTGTGACTGAGAAACTCCAAGACGAATTGTTCATGCGCGTTTGTATCTAATTTCACTACTTTGATACAACGCCCGTTTGCGTCGAGAGCATATCCTGAGCTGCAGCTCTGAGTTCCGAAGGAAGGTGAAATGAAGATCGACTTCGGAGTGATTTTTCTTCTTGGTGAGGAGTCGCTTTGTTGCTCGTCTAGCAGCACCCATGCGAATTCAGTTGATCGTTCGTTTAATGGTCGTGCAGGTGCTGACTGTACGCAGAAGAACGAAGCCAGCAGAAGGAACGTTGACGTCAGGTTGCCCAAATATGAAATTTTCATGATTATGGCTTTGGATGTAATTTTGCGGTTGGAGTATTAATTTGACTTAGTCACTGTGTATTCTCTTTCGGATACCTAGAACAAAAAAAAAATAGCTATTAGTATAAAATCAAACAAACCCAAATTCAAGTTTACTTATTTCACAAGAGATACCAATAGTTCAAATTGTTATTATTTCCGAAGAATACGGCAATTTTTAAGTTGGTTTTCCCGTTACAATTCATTCAAAATTGACAATTTACGAAGAATTTATGATAACCGTGTAATAATATTGTACTTAGATATCAATAGGAAAAAATCGCCATACAGTTATCTAAATCACAAGCATTGGTCGAACACTAAACATAAACTTCGGTATCAATCCTACGAACTTATACGGCTGTAGAGCACAATGTGTTCCGCATCGCACCACGCACTAAGGATTTCCTTTGGAAATCTTTCGAGTCTATCCAAATAATAAAATTAGTAATACCTATAATGACAATAATACCAGAAATACTATTGCAAAGCGTGCAGTGGTCCGTAGTTAGTAGGTTTATTTACCAAATAGTTATCTTCACGTTATCCATTGAATAATCCATGAAAGAACGTCTGATAAGATCACTTATATCGGGACCTAGTATCTACAAATATCCGCCTGAACAGCATGTTTATGTTTGTATATGATGTTGGTTGGGTTCTTAAAGTTGGTTAAGTTAGTGTATGATCGGCCGGACGGCGTTGAGGCATGCCGCATGTCTAGGACTGTAGACATTCGTGAGCCGCGTAACTGAAATCCGTCTTTTATTGCCCTCGATTTCGTCGTATTACCGTATGATCTGTAGACGTATTGGAAAAATGCCAGAGTTTACTTATGTTTGTACAGTTTGGTGCATTTGACCATTTGGCGTTCGTTCGCATGTATGTATGTTGTGTCTCGAGATTGTTGCGTTCGGCGAGTGGATTGTGCGTAGCATTTCGAGCGCTGAACAACGCAACGCATCATAAATATTAATAAGAAAAACAGAAAACGGTTTTGTCTACTTTGCAAATTTTATAGAACAGGTGATTTCCACTTGATAAATTTTCTACGTCAAGGCAATTAAGTCGATCTATTCGTTTGCATGTATGATATTTTGGTTATTGGAAACAAGACCAATTCCAGATTTCTTTTAAAAATACAGACTGTATATTTTTATACGAAGCTTGGCAAAAGTTGCATCACCTTGATTATCTATTTTCCATTAGGTTAGATACATTTCAATTACTTGCAAATTATTGACTAAATTTATTTTGCTAGATTTTACCGCATCTCGCAACGTTCTAGTGACCTTTCGTTATTATTTGATTTGATTGGTGTAATTGTTGTTGAAAACAAACAAGTGTAATATTCACTGCGTACTTGTAACTAGCTGTAGGTCATTTGAAACACATTGAAATCGAAGAGAACAGAGAACAAGAGCGCGTTTAGAATTATAATGTTTGCACAAAACTCTCTAAACTTAGCTACTTTCAAAATTTCAGATGCTATTTGCATTCTATACTACTGACTTATAAATGATTTAATCAAATTGAAATACACAATCAGTTTTAAATAAATAAATATATTCAAAAGTCAATCAGTTTATTACATATCTTATTCAATCAATGTTAGTAATTGATTGCATTGATAAAAATTAATAATTATGTTTATATATATACTATATTTATAAACTGATACTGATAGCTGATTACCCATTGATTTATTAATCATTGATAAATTAATATAATTATATTATTCTGTAAAAACTAAAACAATATCTATCATTATTGAGCACCGATACGATACCCTGCAGAGGGTGTAACTAGAATTGTCTGCGCCCGGAGACAAGTAAAAGTTTTAAACGCTCCAAAGTATAGAAAAAATATTTTTAAATATAAAAAAAAGTCCTAATCTTTTTTCTTTTCGCTCACACTAGTGAACTATTACTTGATTTTGGTTACATGGTTCATTCGTTTACCTTTTTTTAGGCCATCAGACACACACCGATGGTTAAAGAATTGATGATTATGAGTCCATTTGTTGTCGTCGACTTTTTTATTTGATCCACTTATGATATTTCGTATCTTGCTTTGTTATATATCAATTTGGCACCCACTTGGTGCGTGGCGGCGAAGGCCCCTTTAAGAAGGGCCTCAAGCTATAAATTCGCCGCTGAATACCGTGGCTACAGAGACGCCCACAACAGGCGCAACTAGATTTAAGCTGCTTTCCTCCTGTCACCATCTTAAGAGCTAGTGCAAGTGACCAGTTTAAAAGAACTCAAGAGCAGAAGATTGATAATAGAAAGAAAAATATAGCATCAATTGATAATTATCTGTTAAATCAAGCTTAACACGTGAATTGAGTCTGCCTTCAATTAGATAGTTATACAGCGGACGTTCACAAAAAGAATATTGATATTTTAAATATATTCGATTTTTATGATCCCTCTACATGCCAACTAGTAAGAAATTATATATTTCAGTTGAACATGAACCTGAATTGTGCAATAATTTAAGTGTGTAGCTTGATATTGATAATCGACATTTGGACAAAAAATGGTTTAAGAAAACCATGTTATGTATTGTTAGAAAATAGACGCACTGTTCTGCTTTCCATGTATTCCTTTCGATCATAATCTGAATGTATGAACCACGGTGGGATTTCAAAATTGGTAGCATTTGAATCATATGCTACTACGTCATGATAACTTATTATACTGTACAACAAACTACATAAAATGGAAAAGTTTTGCATCAAAACTTAAGGCAGATGGTTTTATTGATAATCAATTGTGACATCAAAAGTTACAAATATCAAGAAGTACCAAATTTTTTTAAATATATAGGAAATGGCTGCTTTTAAACTTTTCCAACAAAATTACGAGCTAACTTCGCAAAACACTTGTTCAAATTTAGGCATAGTATTAAGTATTTTTATTACTATGCCCGTAACAACAGCTTCCTGCCAACGAACATTTAGCGAATTCAAAAATCTTATACCTTCGTTCTCAATTGGACAAAAACGATTGTTAAACAAGCTAGGACGATATTAATGATTTGCTTGCAAATGAAAAAACCACAAAAATTAAATTCTCAAACTATTAATTTAAGTTTTGATAAAATTTGTTCATTTTATGCTTTCATCTCGTTTATTGAAAATGCATTAAATTTTGTTCTCATTTAAATAATTGCTTAATTAAACAAATATATATTTAACAAATAATATATATTTTACTGAAAACTAAATGTAAATTGAACGTGTTATTATTATGATTATAATATCGCAAATCTTAATCTGTCCACCCTTGTAACAAATCTGAATATTATCTCTAATTGTAATTATTACAAATTGATTGGAAGTTATAATGATTTGGAAATTAGAAATTCGTTATGTACATAGAGAATAAATGAGGTGGAATCATTTCACTGACTTAACTTTACTTATACTAGCATTCATTTCAATATTGCTACAACTGAAATAAATATATAATATGTATGGTAATAGACTGTTGGGAGATTGTGGTGAAAGAAAGTAAGTTCATTGAAATGTGAAATAAAATATAATTGACATGATACCTTTAGTACTTTCGATATCTGGCGACTAGTATGCCTATATATGGCTTCATTAAAGCATTTTGTTTCAGTTCATATTTAAAACGTTACTACAAGCGATCTTGGTAAAGATATGGACAGTTATAAATAAAGTTATAAAATTATATTCGTTGCTACAAAAATTGTTATGGTCATTTAATTATGATATGTATTATTCACTTTTTCTTGATAACTATATACAGCCTTTCACTGCTTGTTCCTTTTTTTAAATTTACTTTTTGCTGTCGATGATACGAATTCAAGACGTTGTACGTGAAACTGTAAATTCTTGTGAATTAATTGAAATAAGAATTTTAGAGGCGAAGTACTCATCCGATGGTATTTGCCGCCGTGTGGATTGCAAGGTATAACAATGGATACGTGCGAAGACAATGCTTTCATGAAGGATATGCATAGAGAAGATCAACTATAAATTGTATCAAACAAGTAGTAAAAACGTACATGCATGAAAATAAACCTAGTTTTTAAATTAAACACAATTATGAATCCAAATAATATTTCTAGGATTGTAAATAATTAAGTAACTCAGTGCAATTACAACTTTCGCGTTTCTATAATGCAAAAACAAAAACATCAGATGTAATTATGTCGCCATCAATTAGTTCATCTACCAACACACACACACGGGCACATAGTCATATACATATACCATTGGCACAATGAGAAGATGTGTGCAGTTGTGTACCGCGTGCGCGTGTGTCTTTCTGTCGCTTTGATTTCCAACGCTGTTCGATTTGTTTCAATCCAATCGTGTAATTATAACACGTCGATGCTCATCGTTACGTACGGTCAGAGCCGATATTCGAAAAGTTGGTCACCGCACGACCTAAACGCACATAACGAAACGCAATCATCTGTTCGGTTGTCTCAATGACGAGCACATATAGAACTAAACCGCGATCGAGAGCTATCTAAATACATGAGAATGGTATCGGCGAAGAGAAGAAGAGCACCAACATCGGTGCCATCAAGGCACCACGAGACGAAGCCATCAAAACCGCCAAGGTCGCGTTGTATAAGACGTCGATGGTCGCTCTTAAGTCAAATCCAGCCTGGCAATCGGCAACCCAAATTCGGTTAATGCTCGTACTTCTTGTATGTACTTGTAATTCGCATATGCCTTCAACGGCAGCGACTTGCTCACGATTTCGTGCGTATCAACGGCCTAGAGGCTGCACCATGTGATTATTGTTAGTTCTGGCTTCAAATTTCCAGCTACTTGTTGCCGATTGACCTATTACAAGTGTTGCAATCATTTGCACGTTTTCTTTGAATGGTCCATTCAGATGCGGTGAGGTCGTTACGCAATCCACGTGCAAACCAACAATTAAACAATTATTTGAAAGTTTCAATGTAGAACAATGAGGGATTTTCGTTGCTTGATTGTTGGGTGTAAATATTAAATGCAAATGAGTAATGTCATATTATTCGCATTCATAAATGTAACTTATATAACAGAGATGCAAAACAATGCCAAAAAAAAAACAATCATAATAAATGCAAATTAAGTGTTTGTGCCTTTTCTAAGTTCATTTGCAAACAGAAGATTGCGAAAAGGTGTGCACTGCGAGTTTTAATCCGGCATGCATAATCAGTAATAACAATACTATTGAAAAATACGCGTGAATGTTTATGATTTTTCTTTTCCTTCTTTGTGTAATTTATGCATTTTTGATTGAAACGCTAACAATTACTAAGGTAATCATTCGAAAATGTTTCTATTCTATGTTGAACTGCATTACAAGTTATTGCAGGGGACTTTTTACATTTACCAATTTGCAATTTCTGTAAAATGAATTAAAATCATCAATGGTTGTATAGCCACCACATTTGAAGTATAAAAATCTATTTTTAACAAATCCATCATTTGTTTCCATACTTTTTTATCATTTGTTTTTTGCTTCCAAGCTTGTTATTCCGATTTTAATTTTGTTCTTCTTGTTGTAGGTTACCATTTTCGCCATAATTGTCCAAACGATATTACTCTCTGTCGTTTTATACTCCCCATTTAGTTCTTCATCTATTTCTATGCATGTTTTGAATTTGTCTTGTATGGTCCCAATATTGTTCATGGGTTATTCTATTTGGAATCAACCAGGTCATGGAACCTATAATCTCAGATTTTAATGATTTATCCAATGTTCTAATAAAAAGAATACAAAATATAAATTAATTCTTATCTCTGATGAAAACATCTAGTATGAGTAAATGTGACACTGATCAAAGAAAAAATCATCACTTTGGTAATTTTGATTGGGTGGCACCCATTTTCATGTTAAAACATTCGCAAATATATGCAGATGCAATATATATAATAATCTCTATATCACTAAAATGTTGTTAACAATTTAAACCCAAAGTTTGAAAGATTTAATTCTTTCTGTATATCACTCCTAAATATCAGCCCTATTAGATTCCGTAAGAAAATTGGTACTTTTTTGGTCGCCTTTCAATAAAAAGAGTTTCTTCTTTTTCCTTCTTGAGCTCTACAACACTAAGTTGATTTTGGCTTCCGTTACGAAATCAGCCCAACTCTTGCGTTTTACAGCGACTCTCCTCCAGTTGTTGATGCTTATTTTTTTAGGTCCTTTTCTACCGAAGAAGTCCATCTTTTGCGAGGCCATCCACCTGGTCTAGCCTCTATTGGTAGCCATTCCGTAATGGATCTGGCCTTCCCTCGTCCATTTTTCTGACGTGCCCTAACCAACGAATCCGCTGGGCTTTAATAAACCTAACTATGTCAGCTTCGTTGATTAGAAGAGCCAACTCGCGGCTACCATATTCGTTCTGTGTTGGCCCATATATTTTTTGCAGAATTTTCCTTTTAAAGACGCTGAAGGAATTTACTTTTTTTTAGTTTAGAGTCCAAGTTTCACCAGCGTATGTAACCACTGGTCTAAAAAAGGGCCTTGTAAATTTTATGCTTAACAGGATCTTCGAGTTTAGTACAGATCTTTGACGATATAGCAGGACTTCTTCTTGTTGCTTTTTTTCTCATTTAATTGTGTCCCCAGACATGTGAAAGGGGGCACACCTTCAAACTTGCACAAAATGCATTTTGTTGCATAGTCCATTAAATTCTCTATAAGGTGACCTCTAGGATCGGCATTATAACCCATAGGAGAAGGCTAAAATAGGTGGTCAAATATATTGCAAAATTTTAAAATCGGGTATTTTAAAATCGAAACTTCTAAATTAATAGTCCTGTTGGAACAAATATAGTCTTTAGACATGAACACTATGGGCAGAGGTCAGCGGCACTATGTTAGGAAAGAGCATTATCAGCACCGGCATCAAAATAAATTAAATATTTATAAGAAGCAGTACACTTGATTTTTTTAACATAACGCAAAAACGTAATTGGGGCGGAAAGGGCGGCACCGCAATTAACTCTTACTCAGGGTCCACTATGTTGCTATATACTATACAAATTTATATTGGTTTAAAACTTAAATTACTTTGTTAAACTATTATAAACATCTAACTGCCCAGATTAAAAACTACTTTTCACTAAGCCCAGAATTCTAAAAAGGTAACAGTAATTAATGAAATCATGGGTTAAACTATACACAGCATGAAAATAACAAGAAATTAAATTTCGATGAAAAGTGCAGACGCACATTATGTGAAAATCTGTTTTCCCACGTTCGCGGCGCGCATTGTTGCATATTACACACGGCAAAATAATCAACAGAAAGAATCAACACATGAATGAAACGATCGAATACGATGCAATGTCCAATTTCTTTCTATAGTCGTTGCTTTGTGCGACGCATGCACGAAAAAGGCAATTTCTTTCTTCTATTCTATTATAATTGCAGGAGATAACAATGCAAACATTTCTCGGTACTACACAGAATACGAGCAGTAACAAAATGCAACAAAAATATTATTATGGAAACACGTATATTTCGGGCAAATTGCGCACTGCTCGATTTGAAAGCGATCTCTTAAATAATCGCATTTGTCACAGTCATCGAAACTGCTCTGCAGACCAAACAATTTCGTTTACGTTATAATAGATTTTGCTAGGCTTTAAAACGCATATGCTTGTAACAAATTGTTAATTTACTAATCAACACAACTGGCTTGATCGAGAAACACTGCAATATATTGCAATATCAACTAATTGAAATAGAGAATCGATCTCCAAGGTGATTCGATTGCTGTTTGCTACTGTTCACATGCGCATACACGCATGCATATTATGTGCGTGTACATGTGTCACTCCAGATTTGGCAAGGTGATTAAAAGTCAATCACCATTCACTTCGCTTTTCTAATGAATTTCTCGAGCGAATCGCTGAAGTTCAGATTCCTAGGCCCTCGATGTTGTTCATTCATTAACTAGTATACAGCTGCTGCGTATAATATTGTTTGCAAGGTGCAACAAGCATCGGGTTAAGGTGCAATCGTATGAGAACGAACAAACACGTCTAGCGAATTCATTGCCAAAAACTGGCCATAAATCTGCGACTGTCATTCGGGCGGCGCCAGTTTCAATCCAATTGCCACTTGCAATGCGTGTGCATATGATTAAACGGACAACGACAAGCTGACAACGAGCAAGGTGTGCGACTTGATTACTCAAACTAAAACGGTTTCGCCTTTGCTTCTTAGTTTCATAGCAAAACGAAGCGAAACGAATGCTCGAATCGAGGTTAGGTATTTAGATCGATACTAAATGACTTAATTACTTCGTCACTGTCTTTAAATTGGAATTTATTTCTTTGGGATTTGTTAGAAATTTGTTTGTTTTGTTGGCTTCTTCATGCAATTCCATTTAATTTTTTTTTTGCTTATTTGTAATACATATTGCGGAATTCTTCAAATAAATATATTTTCAGCAAGAAATTAGGTAGTAAAACAGATAAAAAATATCTTCATCAATGTTAATAGATAATACTTAAATGCATCTCAATATACGCAAAACTATTGAATCTCATCTTGCAGGATGAATGACCGTTAATGTACCTATAGCACGACATTTTGGGGAAGTCCATAGTGGTCCTAGTCTCAGTCTTAGTCTTAGAAAAATACGAATGTTTAGAGCATCCATAATAAATTCCATAGTCCTACTCATAGTAGTAATCATATTACAAATTCATCAAGTTTCATCTTTTGAGTTAGGATTGCTAAGATGACCTTGGATCGGCCAACCAGAGCCAAACTGCGAACGTGTGCCGTGTTCTCGATTCTTAAGACCACTATGAATACACATTTCGCGTTTGAATGAAAACAAGGACAAGACCAAGCCAAAAATTGAGTAGATCCACTACGAATTAGGCATAAGACCTGCGCCCTCACCTCTTTGTTGCCATTCCATCTCAAAAAAACAAAACAATGAAGCCCGTAGTTTCAAAATTTAATGAAATTTCTTGTATATTGCTTTCATAGTTCTAATGAGGAATTCGTAATATTAATTCTGTTCTTTCAATAATTTTTGAGATAAAAAATATTTAGGTTTCCGAAAAACAGTTGAGTAAATGAGATACTGATCAGAAAAAGCATCATAACTTTGGTAGTTTTGATCAAATCACAACCATTTGCATGATAAAACTTTCACAAATATATGCAGATTTTCTCAAAAATATATTTATCTGCATATCGCCAAAATGTAATTAACAAATTGAGCTCAAACAAAAAGTGTTACTTCTTTATCGAACAGCTTCAAATACAATTATTACCACAAGACAAACCAGATAGAGATTTCATTCTTTCGGTATATCACTCCTGAATAAGAGAATTGCTAGTTTTCGGAAAAAAAGTTTGATTTTTAAACAACCTCTTGATAAAATAGGGTAAATTGATAAAATACAGAAAACGCTGCTGCACAACAGCCCGGTCACAAGAACGAAAAGACGCTCAAAAACGATAACGAGAACCTTGGCCAAGATTTATCTTTTCCGTTCTCGGGCGACTAGGCCATTCAATCAACGACGGATATTAAGACGCACTGACGCAGGCGTATTGAAGCATCAAGCACTTGCGAACTGTATTGCAGCGTCCTTAAATCACCATCTGCCTTGGTAAACAAGTTCAAATAAACAATCTGCTGTAATGCATTTAATATGTAATAGCACAGACGCTGGCAAATTTATGCGCAGGCGCAAGAGGCGCGCGCCTGGGGTCTCTCAAGCCATAGGGGAAATTACGAAAGTAGCGGCAAAGACCCTCAAACTTATTGTGCGCCTAGGGCCCCAATGCGAGAGGACCCTCAAACTGATTGTACGACTTGGGCCCCGTCAGTTCTAAATACGCCGCTGCACGGACATCATCCTAAGTGACTTTGTCCATGGTGTAAAAACGATAGGGCTGGGTATTGAGGGTGGAAATGTTGGAAATGTGATTAAAGGGCGAATGACCACTCATTTTAAAGATATTTTCTCGAAGTGTCCTTGCCAGCGCTTACTGACTTTTTCACCTCTACATTAATCTTACGCGTTATCTACGTTATACATAAATGAGTTTTTTCCCTGAACAACGACATAATGGTTTTAAACTTTTACATAATTGGTTTTATTTGGCTTGCATGATAACAATTTTTGTATTTTGCAATTTGAATATTTTGTTCTTATGTTGTTGTTGAAAAAAAGTATTTAAAGAAAGCATTGCCATCGTAATGCTTTATAAATGCCTAAATGTAATCCTTTAATCCACAAAACCTTTCAATGCATTATTTTTTAACGACGCATGAAATAAGAAGAAAGTGCCGGATGCATTCATCTCAAGACTGTATAAGCTCCGGCGTCGTCGTTTCTCCAACCGTTGTTATTCATGGTAGAGTCATGACATGAAAATCTCTTTTATGCGTTATTTCATTGGGTTGTCAATATGCGTTGCATAACAAGGCGCGCTTGGGATTACGACTGGCAGTCTATTAAACGCCAGAGCATATCTTTGTAGTAAGGAAGTAGTACCTAACGATGACAAAGCGATAATTTTATTGCTCAAACATCAAGATTCTCTATATGCCAGTTCAGTGATTAAAGAGTCGCCGACAATTGAAAGTAATATTAATATAGGTTTGTGTAACATATAAAAATGCCTTCTTGTAATCCCTTCTTAAAAATGCATCCTGCGACCTCGTCTTAGCTTGATCATTGCTTGAGAAGCGTTTAGTGTGACAGGAGAAAAAGAGCTTACGTAGGTATAAAAGTGTTAAAACTATTTAACACATGAATACTTCGGTATGTACATATTTAAATGAAATTACTATAAATACTATTAGCATGCCTCTTGCACTGGCGAGAACATCCTGGATGTTGTAACCAATGTAACTGGTATGCCATGCAAGCCGAAACTACGAAGCATTTGTTTGAACTTTCTTCTTGATACTCCTTCTATTAGCAAATATTTAAGTACTTACTTACAATGATATTGGAAGCATTACAACATAAGATACAACTGTCAGTTGACAACCGAAATCCGGGTACGAATTCATTTGCATATTGATTGTACCAGTCGCGAAAAGTGATTTATGGGAGAAAGGCAATTACGTTTTTAGATTATTAGTTACTTTACTTTTGTAATCGAATCAAATATTGTATCAAAAGACAGCAAACAACTTATTCATAATCTTTCGTCTGATGATGTTTATTTGCTACTTTTAGTCTGAGTCAATAAGTTCATACATTGTTTTCAATGTAACTCAAATGTAAGTCTCTCTCAGGTTCAGGTGTCCCATACATCATACATTCTTCTTGTCATGTGATCGCTATGTGCGTCTTCGAGCAATGTCCCAACTCAGAAGTGAGCAAACTTCTTCATTAGCGCAACCAACTGCATCCTAGAATTCTTTAGCACCAATCCAATTCTCATGTAGATCTCAATCCAAGATCTAGGCAACCCTGAATTACACCTCCAAATTTAAATCCAAGCAAGTTATTGAAAGCAATGACCAGTTGCAGGTTGCTCACCGCTGTCTAAACAGCAGAAAGATATTACAAATATAATTAGTGCGTTGCGACACTATGGAACGCGGATCTCTATCCAGACTGAACATGGCTCTCGGTTACCTTTAATAAGCCTAACGAAACGCATAACTCGAAGAGCTCTATCTATGTGTCGCATTTGGAGTCATTTTGGTTAATGATTCGATGTCTATGCATTCGGTCCAAGAATTCGAAGCGAGATGAATTATTAGGCAAGATGCGAGAAGACAAAATGTGTATCAACAGCAACCCGTTGATTAGTCGAGGCCATCGAATGTACTAATATATGAATGTAAACGCCAACGTAACATTGTGAAACGATGACGATGGGTCAGTTCCAGCCGGACCTTGAGTGAAAGCGCATTAAACCCGGGTATTACCGGACTAAAAAGCAAAATGGACATAAATATTTTTGGTTTTAAATTATTGCTGCATATATTTTGGGTTATGAACAAGAAAAGACGTAAAAGAAGTAAAAATATTAAACTTTTATTGTAATAATACATAAGTCGGCCAATGGGAAACCGATTAATTCCATAAAACTGAAAGTGGAGAAATGTAATCGAAATATATTACTTACAAAATGCGGCAAGAGAACTTCCTTCTTTAAAATTAACGCTAAGAAGATTAGGAGGATCCTAAGTGAGTGGCCATGCTCTCGATTAAGAGAAGGAATATTAAAGTTTCAGTCGTCATAAATTTGGCTTATGTTTATTTTTATAGAACCAACAAAAAGAAATTATATATATTTGTATGGTTCCGTTATGAATTATTTCAAACATATCTAAATTTCCCTTAAGAAGCAGGACATTAATTAGTTTCGCACTTACATGAATAAAATATGCAAACAAAATTAATAAGGCGCCATAAGTGAGCGACGGCGCGTGCACGTTTAACATAGGAATGTTACACGACAAGAGTAACAAAATTATATTTCACTTTCCCTGTGCGGTCGACGCATCCGCGTTCGTTCCATCGTTTCTTCGTTTTGTCGCCTCATTGCCACATCGTGCATCGTCCCGTTGTCTCGATACACACATTCGTTGTGTGATTGCACCCGACCTCTTACTATTACGACTTTCCATATAATGTGCGACTTTTACAAAGCCCGCACTGCGCCGCATTAAATCTTGAAAGAAAAGAGAGACATCGTGTACGTATGTCCGTACGTCCGCGTTTGCATAGCAATAGCAATGCATCGAATGAGTGAAAAAGTGGACGGCATTCCGACAGGTCGTAGGTGTCGCAATTCCATTGCGGAGCAAATGTCCGTCGCCTTAGATTCTTCTAATGGGTGTATGTTATTAACGCATGATGATGTCGCGCTTTATTACTTTCTTCTCTGGGATTTTCCATCTACCTATTTATTATGAATTTAAACAAGGGTGCTTCTTGCTTTGTGTTCAAAATGCAGGTATAATCTGTGTGCATACATACCGTAGAAAATTGAAACACTGGACTTTGGTCAACATTTAGCATCGTTTTAGGAATGGATACTTCTAACATCATTTTATCGCTGTTACATTAGAACAAAAACAAAGACTGCCGAGAGATAACAATAAACACAATAAAATGTTTTATTTTTTACTTCGATTTGTAACGTTACGCACTCGACTAACTCCGTTATACGACGGAATCATTACTTTTGTTTGCTTTTACCGGGTTTCACAACTTAATTTCATACCATCTTCTGGCCTTTCACAGTTATTCCTGCTAAGGTTCTACGGTGAAACAAAAAATATATATATGACAAACGAACGTTTCGTACATTAGGCATTACTTTGCTTGAAGTGTTATATGCTCTATACATACTCATTGCATTATGCTATAACTCATCAAACGAAAGATCAATGTTACACAGTAATTTTACTCGCAATAAGGTTTAAAGTTGAAGGTTGAAATTTACTACTGTACGCGAGAGGAGCGAACAGTACCCGACCCGCGGACTCGTGCACATATTCGAATTAACAAGCTGTTGCATATTATTTATTTTCCGTTTGTTGTGTCATCTAAAGCAATGAGGTCTGTTTAAGACGCTTGTCGTTGTTACATAGTAAATATTTAATTAATGCGATCGACGCTGATGTGCTGCTGTGGTGCCTTGTGGTTTCTGGTCTTTTTGGAGTGTACGCCTTAGTAAATATTCAAACAAAAGTAAAAGTAATCGGCGCCAAAGTGATTATTACATTGAAACTTGTCCGAACAAACAAGTCGGGGATTAAAGTCATAATTAAAACTGTGCGCGCTTGCTTGGCTACTTCCAGATTATCTGAACTGGTATTTGACAATTGGACGGGGAAAAAAATTATTGCTTTAAGCTACATGCATAATTGGAATGTGGCTGTATCAGAAGTTTCATGAATTGTTGACTGATATTTGATATAAAGTTCTAAACATAATTTAGTTAAATGTTATATAAGAATTCTCTACATACAAAAGATTTTTAATGTTTGATTTTTTGGTAATAACTTGTTAGAAATATGAGCAAAAGGCATCTGCTACTAAATTCTTATTACTACTTATGAAGTAGTGTAAAACTATATTTTATATGCAGTAAAGAGCAATCAATAGGTCACTTATTACTAATTCTATCTAAGAAGATCTTCAATGCAGTTTAAACAGTAAAGGTACACACTACCCCATTTTGAAGATAAGCATGATAAATGTTTAACAATTTTGCATATAGTAATTGATTGCAATAACCCCCAAAACCATTGATTTTGACTTGTATAACGAAATTAATTCCAATTCAATCATATTTAAGCAGTTTATGTTCGCTGTCGTTGGTGCGAGAGCAAAGGTCTGAAATTTATGAAAATTAACCAAGCAAACTAAAATGACGTTTAATACGTCAACGACTGTCTCAGTATCTAAAGGACTACCAATAATTTTTTTTAAACTAAATATTTACTGTACTGCATCTAGTTGAAAGGGTAAAATAAAACTGGCCTTAAAGTAAAGAAAGGGCAAAAATAATAAGCCATGGTAAAAGGTTCAGAGCCACTTACCGAAAGCATTTGAAATATATTTTCAGCTAAATATAAATGCCCCTTGGCCCCTCAACACTAAGCGGGCCCCTTGGCCAGAAATTTGGGCGAGGTCTTATAAATTCCACCCCCCCCCAATATTTAGAGTGATTAGGCTAATCCAGCCCTGGCCATCCCATTATATGTCTAGTTGCTTCTCTTTCATTTCTTTTCTACATATGCACTGGGCAAAAAATTATTTCGCGCCCAAAAGGAAGGTACAAATTGTCGATTATGCTGTAGACTCTACAGTGCAGGGTATTATGCGCAGCTTCCACACTGTCTTTGCTTGTTTTCATGTGTAGGTCTTCATTTTCTAAAATGTTTGCATCTGAGATTTCCCTTATTATTTTTCTTTCATATTTCGCCATTAAGCCTTCGTCTGCCTAATTCATTTTCAATATTATCGGTCAATTCTTTGCTTCCCATTAATATATAGTTGGAATAATATTCTCCTTGTATTTTCTTTTCTATCTCATTTTTATTACATCTTTTATTCGTTACTATATAGTAATCTATATATAAAAAAAATCTAAGGTCGTGTGAAAAGCGCTCACTTTGGGTAAAGTGAGATGTTCCAGCACTAGTGCGCAAAGTACGTGCAGCCGCAGGAACATACGCGCTGGTAGTCAATACGTGCACCAGCTAGGAAACTCACGTCCCCCTACGTTGTAGTTTATGCTTTCCTTCATTAACAATGTTAATCGAAACGCGCTAGTTTGAATTGTGTTAATTTAATAAAAATAAATTAAATTATCAGAAATTCTAGTCGATCGAAAATAAAATAGCATGTGCCCTACGAGCGGAACGCCATTTTCCAGGATGAATGATGGATATTGGTAACTAGCAGGAGCTTTCCGCACTAATAACACAATATACTGTATAACTTCAAACAAAATTTAATATTTTATACAAAGTCAATTTTAAAATGCCTTATCTACTAACATAAAAAACAGTTTTATTTATAAAATTTTAAGTCTCAGAATAAAAAAATAAAAAAAACTTTAAGAAACGTTGATATTCTAATTGGAATTCTTTCAAGCATTGTTATGTACTAGGTGCGAAATGAATGAACAACGGAATCGCATTCAATGCAAACAAGATTTTCAATTTAGTGCTGGTTCACATGAAATGGCATTAAACCGCCGTATATTTTCATGTAATGCCAATAGCAGTACATGCATATTTTTACTTCCTACTTCTACCAGATATTCTTTATTTTATTTAATTATCATTTAAATACTGAAAAATTTACAAAAATACAAACTCTATATTGAATGTGAATAGTTCCTTACGGATACAAAAAGTGGCCGAGCATAAATATATAGCATCCACGAACGCTATCCAGAACCCACATCTTTAAACAAAATATGTACTTGAAATTCAGGATACATCCCAGGATCATGCACTCACCAAAAAGCTTGAACTATAGTGGCAGTGACTTCAAGTGAAACATAATAAACACAAAGAAATTGTATGTATATAAAGTCATGCTAAGTCATCTCTCAGCACACTGTTTATTCCCCTACATAGCAAGGCAGAGCCGAATTTATAAACAAGAGCGCCCTGGGCCAAAAATAAATTGCCGTTCTAAAAGAGAAGGTACTAACTGTAGGATATGCTTTTGGGTATTCTTCTATCTCTCATTCTTTTGGTGGCAACTGAGTGCCTGTCCTCAGATCCTTCTTGTAGAGAGACCGAAAAGAGTAGATCGGAACGAAGCAGAGTTTTCTAGATTATTAAGATTTGTATAAGCATAGTATCAAAGTTAAGTAAATAAATTATCACAAGCAGCCATCCACAAAACATAAATTTCCGCATTGATGGTAACATTTTGAAATGCTCACTCTAAAAATCTGTCCCCTACATGTTTTTGGCCCATGTGTAAATCAGACACTGTGCCCCTGAGTACCAACCAAGAAAGAAAAGAAGTACCAAAATCTCAAATTGTTGCTGGCATTTTCATGTAAGTGCCTTATATTAGTGCTGTTTTGTTATTGGTTGCATTTCATTGTTCGCATTGGGATTAAACTACATGGCCGCCCATTGTATGCATGTACGAAATGACGAATTGACGTGGGTGTTTTTTACAGTTTACGAATGGATGAAACATTTGCTCTGGTAACAATTAAATAATGGGGATTGCGTTCACGGCGCTTGCATTTGCTTTTTTGTTGCTTTTGTTCGTTTGTTTGTTTGCTGCGTTTTTATTCGTTTCGGTCAACTTCCTCGCCTTTAAAATGTTTAGTACTTACCTAATGTAATATCCACTGGACACAGTCCACACAGAATTTTAATTTATAGCAATTATTAAGTATTTTGGTTCATGCATGAAAATATAATATGACTATTAAATATTTGATGGTATTTTTAATTTTTATTTTAAAGTGTAAGTACTAGCGTTATAGATAGATAAGTGACGTAATGAAATATTCGATGCGGATCTTCTTTCTTCTTGACAACATTCTTCATTGTCACGTTCTTCTCGATGGCAAAAAGTCTTTGGAATGCGATCACTAAAACTATAACGAAAATAAAACGTGAGGTTAAAAACTCTTAATAGTTGCAATAATTTGATTATCGTTTTATTTTTATTGTTAGATATCTTTGTACCGCGTTAAGAAAACTTGAATTGCATTGAAATTAAAGTCGTAATACATTTAAAATTTAATATAAAACTGTTTAATAATGATTGGTTTATTTATAACTAAAAATAGTACAGTCGATGACATCACTAGGCCTTTACTGTACAACGAAACATCAGAAGAAATTACCTCCCAAGCTTGGGCCGCCAGGCTAGGGCCCTGTCAGACCTCCCCACCCCCCTTTGTGAGGGCCATTACGATATGACATGTGTACCTTTTGAAAATTATTCGAACAAAAGTATACAGTCGTCATTGAAATTTATATTTAACCATACACCCTCGTTGCTCACTAAAGACCTCCAACTTCCAGCTTATAAAACTACTTGCTAGATAATATCGGATAGTGGTTGCGTTTTGCCTCCTAATTCAAGCTAATTACTAAACATATCCATACATTTTCTGCCATTATCAATAATATTATTATAATGATTTCAATTCCATATAATATCTATACAGCAAAACCACACGTAATGCTTCCCGACTCGTTTCCACATATTATTATTACCACCAAGGCAACAACAAGATTGATGCGCATGGTAGTCCGACTGATGTGTCTTTTTTCTTCTTCTTCTTCACGAAGCTGATCTAAGAATCGTGCGTTTGAAGCGCGGTGCGGCATGGGCACACCACATCAAACTTACACATTGTGCTCTTCGCGTTAATTCGAAGCGCTTCTGGTATTACACTCTTCTTCTTTTCTTCGCAGTGGAGCGCCGACCATTTGCGTGCGCTATGTGTGTATTATACTATAAATGTTGCTCGCACACCAGCGACGAATGCATTAGTGGCAAATTACTGTTATGAAAGAACGTTAACCCTCGATGAGCGCGTTACAAGAAGTGCGCGACGATTATCTCGCAAATAGATATAACACAGGTTGTTAACGACAACAACCAAAACAAAAACAAAAGTAGCAAGTGGATGACAAGTGTTGTTGCAAATGAAAATTGATGTATTAATTTCTATAAATTGGGAAACGTTGAAAAATTGATATAGTATTTAATAAATAAACAATAAATACATAAAGACGAAGAACGAAGAAAAAAATATTATTAGAATATTTGTTCTATGGATTATTGTTATTATTTAGAGAGAGATAGTAAAGTTTATGCAACATTGGGTAATTTTTATTAGTTGGAATTGACAATAAATTAATTGTAAATCAATTTTATTTCAAGTATTGTTATGGAAGCATGTGTCCATTATTTTATTTGATGACCTTCTGCCATTTGGGTCATTGGCAAAGTATGACCACTTGCTCGGTTTTTGTCACTACGTTATACATTACTTATGTGTTTGGTCGGCCATAAGAGAAGCAAAATCGAAATTATTAAAAAATACATATCTACCATTGTTGTAATAGGGCCAAAATTTTACGAGAAGATTAGTGTGGGCCGTAATTTCTCTCGCCTCTTTTGCCAGTAATTAGAATTCTCTCAGC
Source organism: Lissagria laeviuscula (assembly GCA_030264695.1). NCBI lineage: Eukaryota > Metazoa > Arthropoda > Insecta > Coleoptera > Staphylinidae > Lissagria > Lissagria laeviuscula. The sequence goes on along the minus strand of JARJDU010026329.1, from coordinate 5,380 downwards.
ACCTACCCCCCCCCCCGCCCCTTAGAAATAATGAAAAATTTAAATATGAACCAAGCGTTCGTCACATGCGTGCGAGGATCTTGCGGGCCACACTAAGTCGCGGGTTGCCGACCCATGTTGTAAACTAATGCAGATATTTGCATGAGGTAAAAATCGATTTATAGCTGATTTATTACCAATTCTGCTCCTGCCCGCGTACGCACTTGCCCCATTTTTGAACCAAGTGCAGTTTTTATACAACTCTCTAAATTACCGAAAATTGACGATTTCGCCTATAGAAATTAAATACCTAGCAATAACTCACAAAACGATCAAGACATTTTGAAACAGATACATAATAAATAATAAACATATAGATAAGTAAATCAAAATTTAGATATCTAGAATTTAGATCCATGCTATTCGGAAACGGTTCGATTATTTTCTCTTTTTTTTAAATCAATTTTTTCACAAGTCAAAAAAAATTTACTTAAAGTGAAGTCAAGTCAAGCATTATTCATTAGAACTAAAGTCAAGTCAATCTATTATTTAGCAATCTGTTTGTGACAAATAAAGCATATATGCTTTGATTTGAGCACTCCTGGCGAGAGTATTACCACAGATTACTTATACTAGTTAATCTAGATAGTTAATCTGTGGTACCCATGCATTTCTCCCCTTTTCGCTCAAACATGTGGAATAGGTTTTTGCTCAACAACTCACCGTTTTCGTATTTTGTTCACATTAATCTTGTATTACAAAATCGGGCCTTAAACATTACTTTGCTTGCATAGCGGCGTTTACTGCCGCTTAGAAAAGATTTAAAAATCAAGTCATCTCAAGTCAAGCTATGTAGTTTAAAATCAAGTAAAGTCAAATATTTTATAAAATCGTCATCGTTGAAATACATTGGATGATCCAATGAACTGTAGACGAACATCCATTTCTGAGCTTTATATACAAGATAAGAGGCCAAACGAAAAGAAGAACTTCCTGCCTCGTCCTGTATCTTTAGCTCGCAAGTGAAACTGTTCGCACTGAATTCTAATATAAAAAAAAAACTCTAATGAAACAGCACTTAATCATTAAAACCCAAGTTTACATAAATGTTGTTGCCTGCTAAATTTATACACGCATAAGCCTTCACCAATATTGACTTTGACATGATACGTGATGTTACGACTGAAAGAGTTAAGGCATTGCCGGAAGCGCGACATTGTTAACACAAATGGTTTACATGAGGCCCTTATTTGTTAGCTTCAAACTAAACTTGGAAATGAGCTGAACGAAACGATGAAAATCAAACGTGGAGTGAAACGCAAATCGACTTTAAAAAGGAAATCGAAGCGAGTGAACTTCAGGACATAATATGCATATAAAATCGTTGACCTTGTCCATTGCCATTGGCTTTGGTTTTGCTTTCGTTTTTCGGACGCTCTGCTCTGCTATGATGAAGGTATTTCTATTATTTCCGGTTGGACTATTCAACATGTTCAGTGATTTTGCGTTACTTAATGGGAGTTTATATTGTTATCATCGGAAACTATCGTGACTCATGTTACTATTTCGCTAGTTTATCTCGTTCATAAGCTATAAACCAATATTGTTTTGAGTAATGTTATTATTATTGCTTGCTGATTTTGCTTTTAATGGTTTACCTATCATCAAGTAATTGTTAACACCTGAGATTATTTGATTAGTAATATTTTTTATAATAATGATAATAATTAATGATAAATAATAATAATAGGGTTTCATGAAATTTTAGGATAATATTTGAAGTATTTTTAAGCTGAAGGTATACCCAGACTTAAAAAAATATTATTATAGCAAAGCCGAGTTTTCTTTAAAGATTTTTTAATTTAGAAATTTGCATATTTAATTTTTAAACCGCATCTTGTTAATATCACTGTTATAAAGGATGTATACCAAGAAAGTTATTACCGACAAACATCAAGTTCGCAGAACTGAATCATGCATAAAGCACATTACCGCAAAATATGTTTATCTCAAAAAGTAAAAATTGACAAATATACCTAAAACGTGCAAAATTTTCCTCTCGGCCGCTATGATAAATCAATATATCATATCGCAACCGGCGCTGAGAAGTGATCGATATGGCCGTCATATCAAACGACCCTTGATATGAAAGCAAAGCTGACACGATATGAAACCATATCGTGATAGTTCTGTGGTTCTAAAACAAGGTCAGCTGTGTCTTTTGCGATTGCCAAACTGCAGTAGTTTATGAGAAGCGTATAAAATTCATCAAATGATAACGGCATATAATAATTAGTTAATATTTTTACAAATTCTCAAGTCTATATCAATCATCTTGGGATAGAGCTTTAAAATATTTTTTTGCAATACCTTGGACTTTGGTAGACAGGGCAATAAGTGCAAGACATTATAGGAACATTAAAGGCAGGAAAACTGCTCCAACACTATCGAAACGAGCATTTCAAAACGAACATTTTGGCATATAGAACATTTCTCCGATTCCTTTTGTATAAAATTGCATATATCATACAATGTAAAAATAATATTTTTAACAAATGCTGATAATCTAAATCATATATATTTGAGTAGAGGTCTGATAGACGACCTTTAGGTATGCAAATCGTAATTTGGTCAATGATCTTTTGAGTTATAAGCGAAAACCCTTAGAAAAGCAAAGAAAGAGAAGTATTTACAATTTTCCTGGAGAAATATTAAAATATTTTAATTTAAAAAACGAAGCGAATACTGTCGCAAAAAGCGCCTCAAGACAAACATTCTGGTAAATACTGCTGAGTCCTGGACATGTGCTCCTGACTAATTATGGCTTTGCTTATATATATACTATAATTTGTTGTATGTGAATACAACACATGACCTGTTACGCTATTTTTCTAATGTGCAGTATATACTCAACTAATGCAAATAATATAATTAATAAATTTAGTTTCTCATAGTTACAAGTTCCCGCAGCTATAGTCATTCAATAAGCCAACAAGAGCGGCGTTGTTTTCCTCATTTCTCGTTTCTGACAAGCCGAGATTACAAAGAATAGCTGCACAGCTATAATAACCGTATTACTGTAGGTAATGCTTAATGCTTTTTTCGCTGGAAGTGCTGCTTCTTCAACACTTAATTAATAAGTAAAGCGCAAATTATACGCATTATAAAGGAGCCTTAACGACTTTTATGCAAAGTAAAAATAAATTGAAAATATAAATAATGTTTAAAAACTTAATTTAAATTGTCTTCATTAAAAGAGTGCAGACATACCAGAAGCGGCTTAATTAGAAATATGCCCCCACTCCCGCAAAAAAAAAGATGGGGCCCTCCCCTTAAAATTAAACAGATAAAATATTGCTTTGAAATTTTTTTCAAACCTAGAGGGGGGAGGTGCTAAGATAATGAATTCTCCAAACTGAGAATGAGATGAGAATTGAGATGCTATTAGGCGCATTGCTTGCGGAAATGATGTTATTCTCTCTGTAAGTGAGAACTCAGTAGCCATTGCTCCGGGAGCCGCGCGGGGTAGTTACGTCACAGAAACACGCAATAATATATATTTTTTAAATTATATTGCAATCAAATAATGTAAGTATACAAATTTGCATCTGTAAATGAATAAGTCCAAGGATATTGGAAATAGAGTAATGTATTCACAATTGAACAAATCGACGTGTAATTCGAAATTACATGTTGGAAAACCCACAGTCTTTTGATAATGAGATCGTTGTGTACTTGCAAATATTTATAGATGGTATTAAATACATGTTATATACAACTTACTTGTCATTGTTCGATAGTGTTTACCTGCACAGTTTTGTTGGTTTAACTACTTTTTTGAAGTTATAACAATATTTATATTAATGATAATACATCAGATTTGACGAATAGGAACAAATTTTGGCTCTTCAATGCACAATTTAATTAAAAAGCAATCTAAATAAATATTGCCCTGTAAGAGAACATTCCCTTCAAGCCTTTATCCCAATGGCCTCCTAACAAATCTGTATGGTAATCGTGAGACTCACTCGAATGCTATCTTGTGATGAGAGTGGCGTTAAATCAGGTTGAAGGCTGAAAAATGAATGGTACGAACTTTCTTCCTTTCTTTGCCGCTTCGCCTCATTGTAATAGCAGCAACAGCTCTAATTCACGCTTATTAATAATACGAAGCTCACTCAAGTTCGATATCATACATACAGTATGTATGCATGCATAGGTATTTATGTAGTACATATAAGTACTTACATATACACAGGGGCGGACCACTAGTCTGTCGTAGCAGAATTGTTTCAATAAGTTAAGATTTAATTAAAAACAGTTTAGTGAAAGATATTTAAAAATTAATTCATTGATCTGGTAATTATTTACTTCATTTGATCATAATTATTCAAATAATAATCAACAATATTTGTGTTATTCTTGCATTACCCTTAGAATTGTAATTTTCATTTTATGTCATGTAATAATTAAGTCTGTGATTATATCAACTAATATTTATCTCACCTTTTTTAGCCCATTTAATAATTTACCCAAAAAGTTACAGTAATACTCAATCACTAAATTATTCGATGAGATTGAATCATTAAAGCTACTTCTTTAAAGTAGCTATCTAGTCACACAAAATCAATTCATGATAAATGTTTAATGCAATGTGAGGTACATCCAGGCCCAGCCCAAATCCGCCCCTGCATATGCAAGTTGTGTGTTTTCTTCTTCGTCGAAACATTGGTCGAAGTCAATAACAACCGTCGGCCGTATTACTAGTAGGAACACGTTCCCGGAGAGCGGTAAAAGGGGTTCCTTGATTTATTTCAAAATTTAAAAATAACCTTTCAATGCGATTGGTGAATATTGACTTTTATCTTCATCCTGAGTCGAATAACAAGTACCAGAAACTGAACTGAGCACTTACGATATTAAAGTCAAGCATCTTAATGCAGCAGCAGCGGAACAACACACTTGAGAATCGATTTTAAATTTGTTATAATAATATTTTCGATGTGGGATCAATTTTTTTGCGGTGGTATAAATATGCACAAACAATGGAATTAATTTTAAATGAAATATTTGGAAGTAGTTTAACTGTTAGGTAGTAGTTTGGTTTCATAGACGTCCAGTCCAGCATTGCAAACTGCATGTGTCACAAGTCGATTAAAGCTTTCTTTCTTTCTTTCCGAAACGACGCCTTCCTTCTAGTTGCTGGACTCGCCTTCGGCCCGTGACGCTTACCCTACTTGTAAGACAATCTCTTCGTACATGCAATAAAACTAAAATTATACTTTATTCCGTTCCGCGGAAGTAGTATGTTTGTGCGGGTTTCAGGCCCTCCTCCGGAGGGGGATGACGTAATCGGCGTGTGATAAGGCTTATCAGGTTAGCGTATCCGGTCGTAGTACGC